>OZ022249.1:10865978-10955978 GCA_963978915.1 Caenorhabditis parvicauda | reverse complement strand
TGCAGCAGCCGTATGAGAAAAACAGAGCAAAGGAGTAATAGTCTTCCACGACGGTTTTGGCGTTGAATATTTGTTGATAATAAATTTGAGAATCATGGATTTTCTTCATGGAGGTCTCAGGGAGTGGACAACTAGAAACATATGGAAAATCGATATCTGATCTGTAAAACTCACAAGTCATTAACTTGTGGAACCATTTCGGAGATCAATTTCTTGATGTTTCTTGCTATAATCGAGCAATGATGACAGAAAAGCAGAGCAACTAGTGAGATTGCGCAGCGTGATACAAAAATCTGAAATTTGGAGTGTTTTTTTTGTTGAGAAAACAGGTAGACTCACAGAATATGCGTCGACTGCGATGCAGACATAAGTTTCTGATTTGAGATTCAAAGTTGCCCACATAACCATGTAGCCATATTTGGACACTGAAAATGTTTGTTGGAAAGATAACCTTGAAATTACCGACAGGCGTAAGTAATGGACATCGCAAATGCCAGGAAAACGCAGAAAAGTACTACAATCAAGTTGAAGTAGTAGTTTCGACGTTCGGACTTTTGAGTTCTATCTCCGTCTATTCTCTCGGAGAGAAGCTAAAAGAAGTTTTGGACTTTTATCGCAACGGGTTGATTTGTAAAAGCAAAAATTTGATATTTCTTCAGTTTCTGATTGTTAACAACGTTATTGACAAACAGAATAAAATGCTACAGTTGTATGACTTCAAAGAAATTATTGGAAGAACACGAGAAAAATCGGAAAAAAACCAGTTTATCGACTTCGAAACGTGAACTCGGATGATTTTACTGTATCCATTCCAATTTCGCGTGTTCAGAACAAGTTTTGAATGTTACAGGGTGAGCCATAAATATATTAACACGGTAAAACCGTCATAACTCAAGAAGATCACAGCAGAATTTCGAAATTTTTTCACAACATTTATTCAGATATTTAACAAATAGAATCATATTACCAATTACCAAATATTCATCCTTTCTCTTCGATAACAGCTCGAAGTCGTCTGGGGAACGCATCGACCACGGCACGCAGGTAGTCGACGTCTAGATCTTCTCATGCCTTCAGAATAGCATTCTTTAGGGCTTCCAAACTTGAGTAATTTTTTGTTGAGACCTTCTCGGTGAGGTACCCCCAAGCGGCATAGTCCATAGGGTTGAGATCAGGCGAGGAAGCGGGTCATTCTGAAGCTGCCAAAACTCGGGGAAATGCAGTTGGCACCACTGTTATGTCAACTTTGCACGATATGCCGGTGCTCCGTCTTGCTGGAAGACCCATGGCCAATTCTGATAATGCGTTTTGGACCAGAGAAGTACGAGGGCTTCTAAAAATTTCTCCCTGTAGTAGACTTGGTCGACTTTCGCTCCAGGATCAACGAAAACCAACGGACATTTTCCATTAGCGCATATCCCGGCAAAAACCATCACTGATGATGGATGTGATGTTTTGTTGACAATATTTCCTTTCTCACAGGCAGATTGGAAGTCGTTTGCAATGATCCTGTGGTTTTGACCGCTTTTGTTTGCTTCCACAGTGAATATTTTTTCGTCTGTGAACAGCATACTCAGGTGCGAACCAGCCGTCGTGCCACGAAGCAGTGCCTTCGCTTTCTCCACTCGTAACTTCTTGTTTCGCTCAGTGAGAAAAGCGCCAGTCTGCATACGGTAAGAAGTCAGTTTCAACTTGCTTTTGACAATTCTGTTGATCGATTGCGGATTGACTCTGAGTTCTGAAGCCAACTTTCGCATGCTTCTCTCGGGGTTGCGACGAATCCGCTCTCGGACGACTCTCACCACTGAAGGAGTGGTTAAGGTGACCTTACCACCGCTTCGTCGACGATCAGAAACCGTACCAGTATTTTGAAACCGTTTGACAGTAAGATAAACCACTTCTCGAGAAACACAGAGCTCTTTTGCAATATCCCCATTGGTCCATCCGTTCTTCCAATCGCAGCTCGATGTGGAGAAGGAGCCACCATTACCTGGAAACTAGAGATGAGACAATGAAATTTCGCATAAATATTAAGAAAGACTTAATGAATAAAAATAAATAAAAAAAATCGGTGTTTTCTACCGTACAGTAGCTGCACCGTAGACTCAAAGTTTGGTTAATATATTTATGGCTCACCCTGTAAAATACGAGAGAAAACTTACCACGAGAGGTGTCAAACTACATCCGCCTAGCGTGTAAAGAAGACATGAAGCAAGAAGACCACTGAAAACCTAATTCAAAGTCGTCAAATTTTGACTTTACCTGAGCATAACCAAAGCGTTGCACATCGTCAAAAGAGCTCTAGGATTCACGATGAGCTTCTCAAAAGTGAGTCTGGAGCCATCAGGAAGCTTCCCGATTTGCTCGAACTTTCTGATAGTGGTTCCAATCTAATAATCAAACATTTCACACAACTATAATTTCAGAAATTCACCAATAAAAGAAAAACAACCCAGCTGTACAGACGGAAAGCAGTGCTGAATCTTGGTACCAGAGAGTGACTGAGACCCAGAATCATCATCAAATAGTAAACAGGGTAGAGAGTTTTGTCCGCTAGAAACCATTTGTCTTTCTTGGCTGTCATCCTTTTGAAAAGAGATTTTTTCTCTTTTTCTGGAAGTGGTAACATTGTCGTGGGTAACGTGATGCTTCTGAACGTGTCTCAAAATAGAATGTTTTTCGAAATTTGAGTGAAGGTAATTTAAGTGGGACAAACGCCTTTTTTGGGTGAAAAGTTTTGAAAGTCAACTTTTTTCATGGATTTTTAAAACAAATAAATTGGAAGTTATCAATCGGAAGACATAAAATTCATCATTGCGTCATTACAGAAACGTGAAATTGAGTTATATTACGTTGAAAAATTTGTAAGCATGTTTTGAATTGGTTTTCTAATCATCATTACAAATATACATTGAAAAATCACCAGACATAGATTTTTCTAACAGTTGCAATGTTCGAAGTTCATCCGGATCTAAGCTGTGAATGATTAAAGCGCTCAATCCGGCAGACAATTTTTTAAAGTGTCCAAGCTCAAGAGTACAGGGTGCACCAAAATTACTTGCACAACTTCTAGATAGCCTATATCAAAAAGTAAAAGTCAGAAAACCGTATAAGCTGACAAATAGTTTATTTATGATCATAAAAACAATGATCAACTAGTCTTGTTGAATATGACTTCCTTCATTGGCGATGACAGCCCAAAGTCGCCTTGGTTAGGCATCGACGGTTGCACGCAGGTAGTCTTCCGACAAATCGTCCCATTACTTGACAATGGTCTTTTTTAGGCCCTTGAAACTTGGATGAAGTTTAGTCTTGATTTTGTTCTGCAAGACCCTCAAGATGGCATGGTCAACCGGATTCAGGTCTGGCCACGACAGTAGCCATTGATCCGTGAGATAAGCGCAGCCAAATGAGTCTCGAACCTTTGTTGCGACGTTTTGGCTGTTTGAACTGGCGCACCGTCTTGCTGGAACACCCAGTAATGTTCATTGAAGTGATTTTGAGTCCAAAAAAGATGTTTTTACGTTAAAATCATAGAAATTGGGATTACTGTGTTGATTTTGACACAATTGTCGACAAAAAACAATGATAACTTGTCATCGGCACAAGCTGTTCCGGAAATGATCCCGCTAGCAGGTCGAAGGCTTGATGGATGGAGTTGTTTCTTGTCAAAAGTTTCTACGAACGTCTGAGCAACAGCTCGGTGGTTTTGAGACTTCATTTCAGCTTTCATCGCCATTAGCTTCTCATCAGAGAACACTGTCATCGAGTGTTCATAGGGCGCGTGCGCTGGAAGAGCTATCTTGGTATTACGAGCCTTTTCTCGGTTATATCATCTTTGTGAATAGAGGTTTTTTTTTGATACGACAACAAACCAGCTTAAGCTTGGTTTCGACTGTTGTTTCCATAAAATTCTGATTGATTTTCATATCGATTGCCATCTTTTTGATGATCCGAGTGGATTTCACCGTATCCTAGCTTTCGCAGCTCTAATCCGCTCCGGAATGATGACTATTGGTATTTTTCTTAGCAAACGTTTACAAAAAGACAAACTGAACCTGTTTACATCAAAATTTGAATTATTAACAGTTCATTCTGGAATTCCCAGCCGTTTGATGATGCCGCATAGGTGGACTCCCGCCTGCGACTGGGATAGCATTGTGAGTTTGAGGGCACTATCGCCCTAGAACTGGACCGATTGATCTAGAACTCAGCAAGAAAGTGAAGAACAATATGACAAATAGAAGTTTTAAGAATACATAGGTGAGGAGTGCTTAAACAAGAAGCTGTATGAGGTCAAACTTTTGTGCAAGTAATTTTGGTGCACCCTGTATGTGTACTGAATTCTTTGGATTTGCACTAAGCTTGGATAGCAACACTAGTGTCTGATTACAGGTTGAAATATGACTTTTTAAAAATTTTACTGACGTGAGGCTAAAGCCATTGGAACTTTCGAAGAAATTATCTTTTTTATTTTAAACCGGTAAAATGCAAGATATACACCTAATCTGTTAGAGATGTTTTTCTCTTAATTAAAAATGTTTTTCTCTTAATGAAAGAATTTTTGAGAATTATTTTCGAGAGATATGAAAAGATATTGATATCAACGATTGGCTTAGTGAAAAATAATTAGCAAAAGAGAAAACTCGAAGCCAAAAATAATTTTTGAATCAGATCTCACCCAGAATCGATTCATTCATGTTCAGATTAAGAAAATGTATATTCGAGCTAGATTCCATCAATTTGCTCTCATTTAACAAGCAGGGAATCCTCGCTACGCTCAGAGCCCTTTTTCCCGTTTTTCACCACAAAATCACAATTTCCGACTTTAAATGGAAAAAGAAGTGGTTCTTAGAGGCAGAGTCTTTGTCATTTATTTCTCTCTCAATGTTTTCTTCCTCTCTATCTTTCTCTCTCTCTCTCTCTCTCTCTCTCTCTCTCTCTCTCTCTCTCTCTCTTTCTCCTCGCTTTCGCACTCCCCGAACAATCCAAACACTTCGAACACTCATGCAAGTGCGGCTAGAACTAATGCAACAACTTGCGAGCACCGCCAGTGGTCACACGTGGAGCGCTAGCAAAAAATGTGCAGCGATGACCGAGTGGTTAGGCCGTTCGATTTTTACTCACTAAACGCACGTTCGAATCCCGTCTCGGCCACTTTTGCACAACCCCTCCCTTTCCCTTCTCCAACCAAACCAAAACCAAGAAAGATCACCAAAAATTCGGCTTCAACCATTTGAGGGCGGAGCAAAGGGGGCGGTCTCCTTGTTCTATTATTAATATGATACTGTTCTGCTCAGGAAAGTAATATGAACAAATTTTTCGCATTTGGTTCATCGCAACGCTTTAAGACTTGAGCATATTCCTAATTCACATATGTTCAGAAATATAGAGAGACAGATAGGTGACTTACCTCCCAACTCGACAGATCTAGATCGAGACTTCGAAGAGACGCATGAAAGGCAGCCAGCCATCTAGTTAGGAGAAATCGGTCTCGTTGTGACGACCGGTGAAAATGCAAATGTTTAATTAAGCCTAAATGAACTTTTGTTAATTAACAGTGTTTTTGCTGTTTGAGGAGCCATTTTCATCATACGGTAGGAGAGAATGCCGCCGTTAGAATTGTTTATCACAGAGAGTCAATGAAAAACAAGAAAACGTCCCACAGTGAAATTGCAACAGCCCAAACCAAGTACAAGGGAGCAAAAGATGAATACAAAGTTTTGATGATTCCTGTTTCAACGTCGAGAAATTAAAAGATTAGCGAGAATTATCGTCTTCTTGTGAATTATGGAATAAAAGAAGAAAGCTGCAAAAAAACCAAGAGACCAGGTGTTATTATGATTGAGTAAGCGGACCTATGCAAACCAAGAACTGTGAAAATTGATTAAACTCTGCTCTGGAAGAGTGCTGGTTGGGATTCTCTTCTGGTGACCACGGTCAGAGCTGGAATCATGTCTTCTGAGCTGATAGAAGTCCCTTCTCTCACGATTTTCTTTTCTGAATTTGCAATTTACTTCAAGATTCTGTCGTTTTGAGACCAATTTGCCCATTTTTGTTCATAAGTTCCAGGCTCAAGCTATGCCAGTGTGGGTCGTAACATTCGATGACCATGGTCCACAGCTTTTCTGAAAACACCATCATTACTCGCAAAATCAAGTTTCAGAAAGCGGTAAAATGCGAATGGTGTTTGCAGAAAAAGCGTGTACATGTGCAGAACAGATGGGGTGGTGCCAAATTTTAAAGAATTTGAATCACTATTTCACAAAGATATGACACTTCCCAACTTGTCCCACGTCATCTAAAAGCAAAATCAGAAATCTAGCATGCATTATGACTAACATATCACAAGACTAACCTTCCTTTTTGTTTTCAGCAGGTGATTTGGTCTTTGCAGCTCCCTGAGCGACAGGGCTCTGACTCTTGACAAGCTCAAATGGAGAGATGTGGAGATCCTTTTCTTCTATGTAGCTCTCCGGACTTCTAACTCTGTTCTCGTTGATCTTCTCAACGACTTCTGGAGCGAAGTACTTGTCGATGTCAGTGTCAGCTGATATTCTAGAAGGTTCTCTGGTTACCGGAGTTTTGTGGATGGATCCTCGGACGCTGTTGAGTTCGATTTCTCTTTTGAGATGTTCCGGACTCTTTCTCTCAAAAGATGCAGGAACGTCGACTGGAACTTCTCTCCTGGTGCTGACTACCGATGATTGCTCCGAATGTACAAGTGGGATTCCTTCGGACTGTTTGAGAAGGACAGCTGAAGATCTGGCAGAATTTTTGACTTTTGGAGAAGTTGGAGAGCTTTCTCTTGAAGTCGTCACTTCTGGAGACTTGGAAACGACATTCACTTCCGATGGTTTTCTTGATGGAAGTTCCTGAGTTTTTTGAAGCTCTGAAACTTCAGATGGTTTTCTTGATGATATCTTCTCAGTGGCTGCAGTTTCAGAAGATTTTCTCGATGAGAGTTCTTCAGTTTTCTGGAGTTTCTCAATCTCTGACGGCTTTCTTGACGTGATCTTTTCGGTGACTTGAACTTCAGAAGGCTTTCTCGACGGAAGTTCTTGGGTCTTCTGTAGCTCCTGGATTTCAGATGGTTCTCTTGATGGAACCTCAATTTCAGAGGGATTTCTTGGTGCAAGTTCTTGAGTTTTCTGTAGTTCAGGAACTTCTGACAGCCTTTTTGACGTAATCATCTCTGGGATCTGAGTTTCAGAAGCTTTTCTAGAAGCGAACTCAGTTGACTTCGTCAAAGTGATTCCAACAGATCCTGACTTCTGGCTGTTTCTGTCCGAGCGCGAGGACTTGTTAGTAGATGTTTTTGATTCTGGGCGGACGTATTCTTTCTCCACAACAGATACGCGAGATGATCTTGACTGTGCTCTAGAGGGAATGTTCTCCTGATTCAGACCAACTCCTCTCTTAGCACGAATATGTTCTGGAATCGATGCTCTTGACGATCTGCTACTTGGAGGTTTCTGCTGCAGCAATTCTGGTGATTTTGCGACAACGACCACATCAGAAACTTTTCTTGATCCGATGCTGATTCTGTCTTCTGGCACTGGAGTCTTCAAGGTTGACGATCGCGACGCTGATCTGACATTAACAACGTCTAGGGCAGATCTTTGTGAGTTTCTCGAATGAGCTCGAGAAGATTGTTTCTCCAGATCAGAAACTACTGACGATTTGCTGCTCTGTATCTTTTTGACGACGACAGTTTCAGACTTCTGAGTTGATACGGAGAGTCTCTTCTGGGTTAAGCTCTTGACACTAGTTTCATCCAGTTCCTGTGTCTTCTTCAAGGAATATATCTGTCTTGGCGGTTTTGGTACTGGAGCTTTAACTGGTTGGTAGACAACGACGTTGTTGATCAGAGAACTCTTCACAGATTTATCACTTGACGCCTTGCTGGAAATCGGAATCTCCACAATTCTTTGTACGGATGCACTGGATCTGAAGTTCTCGGCTAGTGATTGTATAGGTAATTGATCTCACCCTGTATCTATCGGTTTTTCAATTCTTGAAGAGGCTCTGGACGTGCTCATAGAAGTGAGAAGCAACATAAGCTCATTCATCTGGATTTGAATCTGATCTTGTTGATCTTGGAGGCTCCCGATCTGAATCTTCATTTTCAAAAAAACTAACTTATGTTTCTAACCTTATCATCCAGTTGATTACACTGTTGCTCTCCAAAATGACGAACAGTGTCGATTTTCTCTTCCAAGTCACATCTGGTATCATTCACCACTGTCTGAACTCAGAAACTATGGAAGTTCTAATTGAGAAACTACCAGAATGTCATCAACGTGCTCAGAACTTCTGTTTGTTGCTCTTTTCACGTTCTCCGACAATCTCCGTTGTTTGTTCGAAAGGTCATCAATCTCAAATCCATCTCTTGATGAAAAATCTCATTAGTATACCTTTTTTCGGATGTCACCAAAGTCAACATCGTCCTGTGGGTCGAGAATAGGAAGGGAATTAGAATTCTGGAACTTCTCAATCACACAAAAAAGGAAAATACCAAACCTTTCTCTTGGTCAGATCAATTTTCTCAAGGCGATCAACAATGTCACGCATACGGTCAAGCTCATTTTCGTAGGTCGGAAGCTTTGGAGCTGGCTGTAACTATATTGTTTAGCATTGCATGCGGATATCTTACTTTAAATTCTTGTGGATGTCTCGAAACTGTTAAAGCATGAAGAATTGCGTCTACCTTGTGATCTACTTCATCGAGCTTGTCCTGAAAAAATGACCTTTTGAAAGGGTTATCACTTACCGGATAGTAAATATTGTTCTGATAGACGACTCCAGGCTTCTGAGGTTTTTTCACGCTTGCAAACTCGTGGTCGATGCGATTGTTGAAGTCGTTGATACCCTGGCAAAGAGAAAGTTTTCTAAGTTCCTGTTGAATAATTCTTTTAGAAATATTCAATAGTTGACAACTGCAAAGAAATTATCTTGTTGGATCAAAATTGGAAAAAATACTACAAAGCTGTGAAAAACTGAATTGGTTTTGCAAAAAACGTCATATTCGAATAAATCAAAAGACTTTTGACTAGTATTTGTTCAACCTCCTAAAAAAAACTCACATTATCAATGTAGCTTCTCTTATAAATGATCTCTTTCCGCTTCACAGGAGGATGGCGTGACATTGCTTCGTAAAAAATGAGAAATGAGCCTGTTCGAACGAATGACGAACCGTCACCAAAGCTAAACATACGCCAGCCTACGAATTCTTTTACAACAACATAAATGACTGATCGGAGGCGCTGGCGGAAAGAGAGAAAAACGTTACGGCGCGAGATTACTAATGAGGGTGAGACATCGTGAACTGTTTGCTTCAGAATTATTTTCGGAGTTTACAACTGTCATAGGACTTCAGAATGATAATTCACACAATTAAATTCTTCAGGAAAACATTTCTCCATAACGTTCGTGAACATAAAAACTTCTGATTATGTCATAAAGATGTCAACTAAGAAAATAATACTCTCTATGATTTCAGAGAAATTGATACATTTTTCGATTTTTTTCAAATTTCAATGTATCATCATATAAAATCATAATCAAGACTTAATAGCACTAGGAGCATGCAGCCCGAGGGCGCGACCTACAGTTTATGATAACCCGCGACCTTTGACCTCTTGCCGGTCGCTTGGTGTAGTGGTCTAAGCGGCCGGTGTGGGAGCCCCGAGACGTCTAAACGTGTCTCAAGTTCGATCCCTTCTCGGGGCGGATCCACTGTCCGTAGGCAAAGGTTAGTTTCTGACACCCCATGGTAGCTAAGACAGAGTTTCAGGTATCGGATGCGCGACCACGGCCCATCAACAACTGACCCACCGAGAGCAAGAGCAAACAGACATAAGAAAGTTACAAATAAACTGTGGTATAAAAACGAAAAAAAAAACAAAAAATTTTGCACATTTTTCACATTTTCTAGGTGATCATTTGTGTTTAATACTTTTTGAAATTATTTTGGAGAAAAATTTTAAAACTAAAAAAAATTTTTTTTTGTTTTATTCCACTTTTGCTTTTTCTTTACATAATAAACTTTTGTTGTTATCATCATAACATGTTTCAATGAACATTATTCTACTTTTAGAGCAACATAACTACCTTCAAACTATGGTAATCCGTGGAAATTAACATTTTTACCCAAAATCTGATGATTCATCTTGAACGATCGCATATTTTTTAAATTCTGATATCATCTTGAAGCTGTCTAGAATTCAAACATTTTGCAATAGTTTCAGCCGTCCAGTATGGATGAAAAAGTGAAATCCCATCTCGCATTGCGCTATATCAGTAACTTGTTGGTTTTTGTTTCACCTTCTTTACTGTTTGTCGGGTTTGTGTGTTTCGTGATTGTGAAATAGTTTACCGGTGCTCGATCACATCTCAATTTTTAAAAAAGTGGTCTCCCTCGAAAAACTAGCCCAATTTTCATACAATTTGCTCATTCTAAGAAGATGAAAAGTTATATGTTCCGACTTTTGTTTCAGACTCATTGAAACAAGAAGATTAGTTCATCCTCATTACACAAGGAAGTACACTTGCAACGACTTCCCATAACCTCGGAACAAGATGAATAGAGTCATTTTAACAAATATTTATTAGAATTGATGTCAAGGATACCAGTTCAAAGAAAATGAGATCTAACAGCGACAAGATCATTCAGCAGACTAAAATTGAATGAAACAGAATGACTTATCGGCCGAATCGGAGCGAAAGGTTCTCTGGCTGGAATCCGGCAACGTCAGCTCGTTTCCCGAATCTGAGGGTCAGGTCACCAGCGTTGAACTCCCTCTTGTTCTGGTGTAGGCTGAAAAGTGCGTCTGATGTGTGAAAAGTCTCTTTTCCATGATGTTAGTGGTTGGAAAACGTGAATTTCATGCATGTGAAAGGAAAGATAAAACGTTCATGCTAAAAACCTAGCTGACCGTCTGTAATATGTCTAAATTGTTTTTTTCAAACTAGCTTCTGAAGAAAATCGTACGGAGGACGATGGAATCGTCGATTGTGATGGATGATCGGCTTGGAATCCCATGAAGGTTGATAGCATTGTGGACAGTGAGAGCACCAAACATACTTGCATTCGTTAAATCTACTACCAAATCTCAATTTCTCGTTAGAACTAAAAAGAAGAAGTGTGTTCCATGCAGGTGAATGGTTCCTAGTTGTGACCAACCTGCCATAGTAGGCAGCACGTTTGTCAAGTCCGTTACCACCTCGGCTGTATGATTCGTCAGTCACCTGAACCCATCTTCTGAACATCTGTTACTGGAGGGAAGGAAACTCACGTAGTATGGAATGAAGAGAGACGATATGCTTGCGCAGAAAGAGAGGAGAACTACGACAATGAGCCCTGTTTGCATTTTCTGAAAAAAGAAAACTAGTTGAGAGTTGGATTCTAGATTGAAAGATGAGAGAAAATGATCTGAAAGAGGCTGTTGGTCGGGGCAGACTCCTTCACAGGCATACTAATGGCTTGTTCGTATTTCGAGAAAGGAGTTTTCGTGGGGAGTAGTTAGCATGCACAACTGGTAGGACAACGAATTCGCGGAGGCAAGGCTCACATCACATTCATCAGAACATGAAGGTGCTAACTTCGGCCGACACGCGGAATGTGAACCCATAACTCTTGGCGACGGCGACGTTACCGGGAATGACAAGGATTAGCGAAAGTGGTTTCAGTACGCCCACAAGGAGATGGAGAAGTAATTCCGACTTCATTAAAAGGAGTCGGAAAGGGGTGAAGAACTATGAAAGTGCGCTTCGGATGATGATGGCTTGTTTTATGGCGCGTCTAGGCCATCACAACAGAGTGAACTGCATCTCCAGATTTTGGCTATGGAATTAGCGACGTGCCCTTTTTTTAGTTCTCGGAACAAAAAGTTGGGATTTCAGAAAATCGTTTTTTATGTTAAAATGGATTTCAAATCGAGAGAGACAATATATCGATGAACTAATTTATAGAATGCAGATTTCACAAGAGTTGTCACTTTTGAACATTGATCTAGAGTATCAACTTTCCTAATTCAACTTTGTGAACGTGGAGCAGGGATCGGAATCCTGCAATACGTGGCGGTAAGCAAAACTATAACCACTTTTCTTTCAACCATCTTAGATTCTGTAAAATCTGGTGATTTGTAGAAAACGAAAGATTCTGAGATGCAAGTCTCGGAAAGAACAAGAACTATTCTCGAAGAGGATTTCGGATGCTAAAATACTACGCCTAATCGTGTTCACACGAAGGTTAAATGTCTTTGAGTGGCGTGAAGAAACCAAATCTTCTTCTTAAAATCATCAAGATGATTTCACTATGAAGTGAAACCCGACCTCTTGTACCAGACTGCGGGGCGCGCACATAAAGAAGTCACATTTTCGTGTAGTACACTAGTTAACTTTCACATGTCTGTATCAATAAACTTGGTATTGGGCACTGCGTGGAGGAAATAACGCGTGGGATTGTTGATGGGATACAAGGTTCACTATTCTGAGAGATTTTCTAAACTTGACGTCAGGGATTTTTTTCAAAAAAAGAAGTGTTGGCAAATGAAACTCAATGAATAAGGAAAAAAGAAAATGGGCCCAAAATAAGACTCCCACCATTTTCAAGACGAGGACAGAGAAGAGCGAGGCAGACGTTCATGTCGTTTTAAGGGTCCAAATAAAATGCAACCGAGATTCATTCCGAGAACGAACACGAGCACTCAAATTGACTATTCTTTATGATTTATAATTCTCCATTGTCTGCTCAATTGGGAGACATCGAACGTCTTCTTCTCTGCACAAAACAAGAATCGTCCTTAACTGAGGGGAATTATCAAAAACAAGGTATATCAAAAACTTGTTCGAGATTGACAATGCTTCTCGCAGGGCAAATCAAAGGTTTCATTTTCACTGTGATGGAATGGAGAAACCACACTAGTTTCAACGTTTTCAGAAATCACAAGACGCATGGAATAGACAAAGACCTGAGTCACATCAGTTTCACTGTTCACCTTTCTGATGTTCGAACTAAATTTACTTTGAGAAAGAAAAATTTGAAAACTTCATTTTTCCAGAAATTTGGGATAGTCTCAATCACCCCAAATCGTGAAGACTATCTACAAATGTTGAAGATCAAGAAATAATTGAATGATTCTCCATGGTTGGTTTTATTTGATTGCAGTTTCATGGCTCGATGAGCACAAAGTTTCTAATAATAAAATTGCAAATGGGAATGCCCTTGGTTCAATGAAATCAGGAGAGTGTTTCTGACAGTATGTCGTATTACTCTTCAGTGTAGGCGGAGGAAGAAAGCCGTTTCGTATGAAATGGAACCGAGTGTTACCCGATTTGCATCTATAAACGGTTTAAGACAATTGGCCTCCGAGAATTTGTTTGGTTTGTAACGATATCCGGAAATAGAGTTTTGTTTACGTTCGTGTGAGTAGTAGGTTGTTAAGTGGTGAAACTATTCTCAAAGTCTGGATGAAAATGCGTTTTGAAAAAGGTTTTCAGTACTACAAGCTCCAAAAATTTAGATACAGTCTCAAAAACAAAACAAAGTATTCACATAAATTATCAAAAAGAAACTTGGAAAAAAGGTATTTCAAAAGCGGAAATATGAGAAAAACCAATTTTCTTCTTATTTTGATTAGAAAAGAGAAGAAAAGTTTTCAGACAAGAAAGAAAAGTTTTCTGACAAGAGTTTTTTGAGCTCTCCATGCGGCTATACTTCATTTTCGATGAATAAAGTTGTTCAAAAAATCTCATTTTTTTCACGTGTCCAGAATGATAAAACTGAAAAATCGTCATACAAAATGACTCAGGGAAAACAACCGTCAGTTATAAACCATAATAGCACGTAGACAGACGTTCTTTTTATCATGTACTTATGTTTATGTTCCGCTTGCTTATATGTACTGGCAGTAGTGCTCAAAGCATGACAATGAAGTATCTCGTCTTATTTTTACTTATTTCTAATGTTTCCACAGTGAAGAAAAAACTCAACGTACTGGTTCTAAGCCCGAAATTTGGTCACAGTCATGTTAGTTTGATGACAAAAGTCGCAGATACTCTGAGTGAAGCTGGACATTATACGGTGGGTTGAAAAACAACTTAGAAAGATTTTGATAGATAGAGAGAGAGAGAGAGAGAGAGAGAGAGAGAGAGAGAGAGAGAGAGAGAGAGAGAGAGAGAGAGAGAGAGAGAGAGGAAGAGAGAGAGAGAGAGAGAGAGAGAGAGAGAGAGAGAGAGAGAGAGAGAGAGAGAGAGAGAGAGAGAGAGGAAGAGAGAGAGAGAGAGAGAAAGAAAGAAAGAAAGAGAGAGAAAGAGAAAGAGAGAGAAAGAGAGAGAAAGAGAGAGGGAGGGAGGGACAGAGAGAGAGAGAGAGAGAGAAATAGAAAAAAAAAGAAAGAGAAAAAAGAAAGAGAGAGAGAAAGAGAAATCGAGAAAGAGAGAGAAAGAGAGAGGGAGGGAGGGAGAGAGAGAGAGAGAGAGAGAGAAATAGAAAAAAAAAGAAAGAGAGAAAAAGAAAGAGAGAGAGAAAGAGAAATCGAGAAAGAGAAAAGTAGCTTTTTAGGACATTGTTCAAGTTGCTTTCAATCCGGAGGTGAGAACCATCTACCCAACCAAAGCTAACTTGCTGGTTTGAAGGTTTTCCGAACCAAAAAACGCTATGTTTTCAGGAATTGAATTTGAAAGAATCCCGAGTTTTTGTGGAACGTGAGCTTGCTACTCAGAAACTCATGTGGAATGAAGTCGGAATTCTGGATTTCATAAATCTCATCCGGAATTTCGCTGAAGCGGTCCGAGACTTTTGTGAGGGTGAGTGGTCTAATGAACTTTCTACGAGTTTGACTAATGAAATTGATGGAATCACCTACTTTCAGAGCTCTACAGGAATGATGAGCTCCGTGAACTTGTGAAAAGAAAGAAGTACGATATTTTCTTGACAGAAACAATCACATGTACGGAGATTGCGTTATACAGATCTGGGATTGAAAAGTTGACAGAAACTTGATAAATTTTATAAAATTGTTTCAGAAGCATAACTGTAAGTGCAACACACCCTCTGGAGATATTCACAGAACGGAAAGGCATACTTAATGCGCCTGCTGCGGTTCCAGGTAAAATATAACAGCATACTGAGCCATGCAGATAGAAATTTTGATGTCTTCCGGTAATTTCATCATTTTATGGTTTTTCATTGGAAATTTCATTGTTGTTTGAGTCGGCCACCTACGGAAAAACGGAAATTCATAATAGCATGTCTTAAGAAAAAATTCAGGCGGAGCTGTGGGACTCCCTTACAAAATGAACATTTTACAAAGGTAAGTGCAAAACAACAGAACTATTATTCTTTTGTTTCCTGAATTATGTCGAATTTCAATTTCAGGACATGGAATTTGATCGATAATCTGGCACAGAAAATAGTTATAAAGTACCTATTCATGAACCCGGTACTGAGAATCGAAGAAGAAATATTTGGGTCATATCACAACTTTGATGTAATTTGATATTGAATTATGGAAAAAATAAAATTAGGTTTTAGTCTCTACCAGGAAAAACAAGCTACGTTATGGTCAATCTTCATGAAATTATCGACTTTCCAAGGCCTCTAACCAATCAGTGGGTTTATATTGGTGGATTGAGACCTGTGAAGCCGACCAAGTTGGACAAGGTGGGTTCAGAAACGTTACTCTAGCTCCAGAACAATGTAACTCATGAAACAGGATGAAAAAAGACGAAAACTAATCTAATGACAATTTAGAGTACCTAAACTCAGTAAATGTTCGTAAAGCGGAATTTTCAGAGTTGGGATTTTCTGCTATCTCAACCGTTTGGAAATATAATCTTGGTCTCATTCGGAACTATAGCCAAAGCAATTTGTATGAAGCAAGAACTCAAGTCACGTTTTGAAGGTTGTTACGGGGAACATGACATCAAGTATACTTCACTTTCCAGAAGCCATGAAACAAATGCCATCAACATTGTTCATCTGGAAGTATGAGAATGAAACTGACGCGTTCGCTTCGAATCTCTCAAACGTCATCAAGAAGAAGTGGGTGCCACAGGTGAACTTGTTGAGTAAGTTTCATAATCGTCATGAGTACCTGGTAAAAGTTCAAACAAGTTGAAGAGAAGAGGGCTCATATGTCAACTTGGGAATTAATTGAACCCGAACACTCTGCTTTTTGTACTTCAGTCCAAATGAGTAGGAAATTGAGTTCCACGTTTTTTTGTGAACATAATTACCCTCCATTGGAAGACTCATGAAGAAAGGAAACGTGAATAACGTGACATACAAAACAGAGTTTTTTTTGACAAAATAAAACGGAATTTGAAAGTCGATGTTTTTGAGAGAATAATAATCATCAAGCAAAAAGATAAAGATGAAAACGTAAATAATATGACTATCGACACGTTTTTTCTTGTATTGCTTTTTCTTGATGATTTTAATTCGACAAACAAAACGTGTCGAAAATTTATCTCACCTTTTTTTCGGTATAACTACTTCGTGATCAGACAATATGTTTCTCTATTTTACGTTTTTACTATAGTATTTCTTACAATGAACACTAGTACAAAATAAAGGTGGCATTCATCACGTTTCTCACTATTACTCCCCAATTAAGCACTTTGACAACTGAACATGTGAGAAACACAACTTCTATCTTCCAGATGACTCACGAGTGACAGCGTTCCTCACTCATGGCGGAATCTCATCGCTTTTCGAATCGGTCCGAGCTGCCAAGCCGGTGAGTTCTCTTGAAAATTACAGCGCTGTCAATTTTTTTGACCTGGACATCTCAATTCATCATAAAGTGATCTCCGATTTCTGCCATATGCTCAATGTGTTGACATTTTGAGTTTAAAATGTGGTTTTTGATCGGGAAATGATATAGAGTTTGCCAAAAATTGACTTGAAATTGGGAAAAACATTGAAAATTTCAAATTTCATTAAAAATAGGTACCACGTGTAATCATTGAGAGTCTCAAGTTTCAACAAGAGCACTCCAACCTTAGAAGGAACATTTGTATGTTATTTTTCATTGCAGGTGATAACCATGCCCTTATTTGCTGATCAACTGCGGAACGCACAAATTCTTCAATCAAAAGGAGTTTCAGTCAGTCTCAGTAAATCGAGTTCGACTGATGATATCGTTAATGCGATAAAAGAAATTTCAGAACCAAAGTTAGTATCAGTTTCACAAGTCAAAGTACATTTGATCGTTTGTTTACAGATACACACGTAAGATGCACGCGTTATCTGCAGCCCTCCGGGACAGTCCTTTCTCAGCCGAAGAGAGACTTATTAAGTACGTTGAATTTGCGGCAGATCACAATGTCACTGAATTTTTGAACCCCGAAGTTCTTGGCTTTGTTGAATTTTACTATCTCGATCTGATTTCTTTCATTCTCATTGTTTTCGTGTTCCTCGTCTCTTTCATAGCTCTAGCGTTCCGGAGGCATGTGACGAAAAGTAAACTTGAATAAAATCGTACATTACAAAATTTATTAAGAGAGATCATCACAAACATTATTGCCTATGGAATACTGTGATTATTTACAAGAAGAAAATGGAGAGGATGAGGGCGGTCCAAGTGAAAGCTTGAGCAGATGAGCAGAGAAGTGCATGGTCGAACTTGTTTGGGCGATACAGAATTCTTCTTCCGTTCAGTGGTTGAGTAGGACGATAGTTCTTATGGACCACGGCTCCGTCAGATCTTTTAATGGCGCGGAGAAGTTTCAACTAAAATCATCTCTTTCTAATTTGAAAAAATCAGCTCCAACCTGCTCGTGATCAATAGCAATTGGCTCAGCTAGAATTGTCCACACAACAGCTTCATCACATTCTGGAGTTGTCAGACTTCCGTCATATCGGTAGAAAGCCTCAGTGTCATCAGGAAGAAGGTTTCTCGTGCGGAAGCTGCGAATGTCCGTTGAATTCTCTGAAAAAAAAAAACGAATTTCTTCATTTTACAAAAAGTTGCCATACCGTACTGCTCGATAAGACTGAAAGAAGTAGCCAGTTCATGAAGATTGTGACCTCCGTGGTGTTTGTGAGTTCTAGCCAAGAAAACTCCAACTACGGCCAGACCATCTGGTCTTGATTTTGCTTCAGTTATACTGAGACCTTCGCGAATGTGGACCAAGTGGAGCTGGAAGTTTTGATCTTCAAGATACAGAATATTGACCTACTTCAGCTGGATAATGGAGACTTCCCATCGTGTGCTCAGATCCTTCCGAGTCGTGCTGTCCCCAATGAAGGTGGAATTGAACGAGTTTGTATCTTAATTTTCATTTGGTGGAACTATTTTTTCAATCAGAAAAGACATATTGCGTTATGTTCCACTTGTTCGGACTCCCTCATTCGAAATTCTAAAAGGAAAACATAGACATTAAATGCACATAAGGACCCTTTCGTCCAGTCTGAGTAACCACAGGAAATAGAGTGTTGTGAACAACCATTAAATGTCCTGCTGGTCTCAAGTTCATTTATCTTCCTGTAGTTTTTTAAAATTCATTTTCTGCTACTGTATAATCAGTGAATAATCTTTCAACCAGAGTGAAGAGGGAAAAAAAAGAAATTTCATTAGATTGTCGAAAAGTCTTGAGCATTTTTTTTCTTAAGAGAGAAAACATTAAGACTGCGCTTGAGTAAAACCTGGACTTACGCTCGGATGTTTTTACAAGCATGAAGTTCACAATTAAGCCGAACATTTGCAGTTCATTTTGGATCGTTATGAAGCATAAAATGAACTTCTAGATTGAGTTCGTTCCAAAAAACTCAGAAATATTCCAAGACTTTCCCGACAAACTAATATTTATCCCACCTGTGTCTGAGACCGCCACCTTGAATTAAAGGTTGATTTGGTCCCCAAGTGTCGAACCCAGTAACCAGAACTGAATTCAATCATTTATCCTCTTTATGTATCTCCTTACTCGTTTTCCCTTCATTCTTGATCTTGACCTGTCCGGGATGATCATAATGCAAGAACTGGAGTCTGTGAAGCGGCGTGTAGTCGACATCGGAAGCGCGAATGTCTATCGGGCTCTGAACACATTGGCAATGAAAACACATTCCGAACACTTGAGCCGTGAAAGTTTGCGTGATTGACAAGTACCGAGCCAGTGAGTGGTAATCATGAGATGCCATCAAACACTTCCAACATTGAGTTCCTGTCACTTTTTGAAGGTTGGGAGAGACGGAAGTTTGAAATCTCGTAAAGTCAACTTTAGTTTTTCACGTTCTTATTGAGAATATTTTTTTATCGTTTCTCTGTGTTCCCAAAAAACCTATAAGTAATTGGACCACCAGTTCCAAAATTACAAGATTCATTTTTGAGTTGTCATTGAAGATATAACAAAACTACGAAGAATTTACGAAATCATTCATACCTCGGAAAAAATTCTTGACGAATTAAACAAAAGGGCATTATTCTACTTTTTGTTTCTGTGTGTTTCGAAAAAAGTCTATGAGTAATGGAACTACCTGTTCAAAAATTTCAAGAATCACCTTTGCGTTTTTTTCAAAATGAATCAGAACTACAGAAACAGATGAACAATTAAATTTAGCTATTCAAAAGTTGCAAACTTCAACTTCAAGTTTCATCAGTATTTCGAGCGATATTCATTTTTTTTAAGTCTTTTTTCAATCTTACACTGTTTTCAAAAATAAAAAAAACAGCGAAATTGCTGTAAAAACAATGTAACTACCAATTCCAGAAATGGCTAACATCAAAACACCCAAAACTAGCAATTTTCTCAACGTGGAAGCATAACAAATTGAAAAATGAAAGAATCACCTGTCTTCCAAAGGTGTTAGTACACTTGCCCTTCCAAGTGTGTGGTCCATCATGATGATCATAACCCCAACCAACACCTGCTCCTCCATATGCAACTGAACAAAGAAATGAGAGTTGGCAAACAGTAAACTTGGACTACAAACCTTGAACGAGAGCCATGAAGAAGAGAAGAGACGAGAGCATCTTCTGAATACTAAGATTTGCAGGTACAATAGGGATGTGCATATAGTCAGGGCAAAGAGCACGAGCTCCTAACTTCGTTTGTCTTCGGCAACATTCATGCGCGCGTCTTTTCTTGAGAGATTTCTTTTTTCATATGCAGTGTGCGGCATATTCTATGCAAACGGATCACGGAATCTTGGCATTCGTTAAAGTTCATCATTTTCAGAGGATTTCCATCAGGAAAGGACACGAATGGAATACAAAAAGAGTGTAGTGTCAAATTCCTGGTATGGGATAAGTGTTTTGAGAAGAAAACAGAGGGCCCGAATGCATATGACACCGTAGATTCAGATTTCATGCTTAATTGACGATGAGCTGTGGAATCTGAGTTGACAGGAGAAAGAATTGCACGTTCTCCCCAACGATCTCTGGATTGAGAGCAAATAACTGAAGTGGACTTGAAAATGAAGGAAATCTTTCATATTTTCCAGCAGGAGTTACGCCTCGCAACCCTCGAATTAGAACGTGATTGATGGTTGTTGTGGTGTGTTGATCGCTTGTAAAGCAACGCAAAGACCGCCGGGAAAGTCGAAAATTGAGGCTATAAAATACAGTAATTTGGCGAAATGAGTTATTGGGCCATTAACCGTGAATGTAACGACTCGCTTGACAAACCATGTCAGCTGTGTGGATTCCGACATTGCCATCGGTCACGCCTCTCGCTTGCCGTTCAAGACAGGAATGATCTTTGCAATAGGTTTTGACAAACGTGAACTCGTTCGGTTGATAGCAAGTAGAGGGTAAAAAGCAAACAGTTTTACTTCAAAACTTGTTAAATCATATTTCGCGAAGTTTTCAATGTTTTTGTCCATATTGACTATTTGTAAAAAAAAAACAATTAGAGTGCTTGCATTTAATATGAGAAACGCCTTCTGTTCAGAACTTATTCTCGGATCAGAAATAGGTGACTTTTAAAAAATTTAACCCGTGATTTGACATTTGTAATTGCTCTTCTTCATAACTCATGTTTTTGAATGAAGTTATGCAGAATTAACAAAAAAGGGAAAATTACTATTCCACAATTGTACAATTTTGAGCGGAAATTATTAAATTACGAAAAAAAGTGTATCAAAATACTTCTTTGTTCGGTGCCTTTTTGTTGTTAAGAAATAGCCTTTTTGATTGAAATTTCAGTTTTTTCAGAACATGCGAAACTTGATACAAAGAAGGTTTGAAATGGCTATACCACAGTTTTGAGAGAGGGAGAGAAAGAGGAAAAAAAGAGAGAGAGAGAGAAAAGAAGAAGAGCCATCTGGACATTTCAAGACTGTTTCACCAGAACTCCATTGAAACAGACAATATGGAAATTTCTTGAAAAAAAGAAGAAGTCATTGTTAATAGGGAAACAGACTTCTGGACATTTCAAGAAAGTACAAAAAACAATCCATAAAAGTAAACTGCAGAGATACTTAAAGGAACATTGTTATTGCTCTCTGATCAACGCGAGCCTAGAAGATTGATGAGATCAAGATTCAGAATAGACAACTGTGTCAATTAGTCTTGTTGCGAGCTATCAGTGTTAAACATTTGAGCGGACATTGTTGTGGTTTCGAGAGAAGGGAATCTTTGTTTGAGAAGTGAGACTGTTTGAGCATACTCTCATATCAAAATAGGTTTGTTCGCTTTTCGGATTTAACCAGCGTTCTTTGGAAAAAGTGAAAGATAAGCTTTGAAGGGTATTATCGAATTCATAAATTATCAGGACACAATCAAAAGTTGAAGAAATACAAACATCTGTAAATGATTTGGGTTTGATAGACGTCGTGAAAGATCCATCATAACAAGAGTTGTCCAAGATTTGTTGATTCAATTCGGAAGGATGTGCATTAGTCTCTCATAATATGATTAACTGAGAGTTGATGGTGTGAGCTATTCAAATATTTTATGAAGAGTGTTTTGAAAAGCTTACTCATTTTTTTCTGTTGAATTCATACCAGAGAAGAAAATAAGTGTTTTCACACGGGCAACCTTTCAAGTTTGGTTGTTTTTTTCAAAAATATGACATTTTTTTGCAAAAATAATCACCATTTTTGTCTTCAAACCTGAATTATATCAATTTTTTATTTATGTGTATTTGTAACGGAAAAAGTGAAGTTCAGAATGAGCACAGCTTTAAATACAGAAACTCATGGGAAAATGAACAAAAGTCTATGGAATAATGTTTAGAATTCAATTGTTTTATAAAAAGTGTTTTGAGAACACATCTCAGTTGCAAGCTAACTGTTGTAGTCTGAAATAGATGTTTATTCTTTGGAACTTGGCGGTCTGTACCATGTTTAAACTACAGATTACATGAAAAGTGTGAAGAACACAAAATGTATAGCAGTCCTCATCTTGATGTGTTCTCCGGATATTTTTGCTGAGCAGTTCGAGTTCAATTTTGTTTTTCATTGCACGTTGATAATACAGAGACCAAAAACTGCCATTTATCGTTTGAAATGAAGTGTTACTGACTGACAGACGCAGACTCCTGAATTGGCTTGTTGACAATATCAATCTAAATTGAGACGCTACAATTAGCGATCTCTTAGTGACAATAAATAGCTTTTATTCTGAATAAGTTGATAATAACGAGAACGTGTATCGTTTTCTCTGTTATCCAAGAAAAGTACAATCGAGATAAAAAAATATTTTTAGAGTGGACACCCTTAGGTCAGAAAAAGAAAGCAGGTAGACCTCTTCTAAGATGGAGCGACGACATCGTCAAAGCGAGATACGATTTTCTTCACATCCGTTCCATGTCTGGTCATAGAATACGTGTCGGTACTCTGGTGAGAAAGATTCCGTGGTCTACGTTGGCAAAGGACCGTTCAACCTGGAAGTTTTTGATCCACGCCGTCACATGACAACGCGAACAATGGATCTCTGAAGTATCTGAAGTAAGTAAGAAAATCTAAGTAAAAACTCTACAATCATCAACCTTTATTTTTAAGGTTTTTAAAGTGCTGTTCGGACCAAAGGAAATCAACGTCTTCCAGAATTGACTTCCAACAGAGCTGCTTCTCGACTTCCATTTCCGAACTGACAGAAACAAAAAAAAACTGTTGTAAGCACTGTTCCTAATAAATTCTTGTTTCGAAAACTTCGTCAAAAACTCGAAAATTTTCTGAACTGGTTGAGAGGAAGTAGTATTTTCAATACTTCATTTTGAAAGTCTCGATACATGTTGTTTCATGCACTAGTACGTACTCTCATTAACTGAAAAAGCACATGACTCCCAAAACAAAATAACACTTCCTCATATCTTGATTCTGATAGAAGCAATTCAGTGTATTAATTTCCATCGGAAATGGACTCTAGCTCCAAGTTTTATGCATTCAGAAAATTTATTCAGAAATCATCCTCTACGGTCACTTTCCTGAGTACTTCTGTTTTCGTTCATGTCGTTCTATCTGAAAAACAATCAGTCTCTTTCAACTTGTTATGGTGATATCTTCAACACGTGTTATCAACGAAATAGTACTTTCTTTGATTAGAATTGTAATTCCTTTTTTGAATTGTCGCAGAACATTTTTTACCTACATATATGAGCAAAGAAAGCCCTTTCGCAATCTTTGCAACCAGTTTTCAATTTTTTATAAATAAAACGGACATTGAGAAAGTTACTTGTCTTGCGTTTGGATTTCACTTCCGCCAGTTTTATTTTTTTATATGCTGTCTTCAACAACTAAACATTGCTCTATGAACTGTTTAAAACCTTCCCAAATTACGGTTGAATACAGTTTGTCAGACTACTGGTTGGAATTGATCTGAATATCCTGGTCGATCACTTGTTCTATCACTACTAACAATCATATTCAGTTCCTTACCTTCTGGTTATCTTACTAACTTATCCAACGTACTTTTTGCAAAAATCGCCCAACTTTCCTGACCGGAGCAGCTTTTTAAAAGGTTTTCCTACGGTTCCCACTCCCATTATCTGTGCTCATGGCGGCTATTGCTGGTCGTCACGAAGCTTATGTACTTTATTTTCAAGAAATAAAGTTATTAATATTAAAAAAAACAGGGCTGACTGTTTTTTCGTATACTCAGAAGGTTCAAAAACAAAACAACAATTTTCATCAAATTTTAGTTTCAACTTGTTGCTCTTCGAAATCCAATCGTTCTCAGAAACATTCTTAAATCATCATGTTAGATAGATCTTATTCGTCTCCAATCGAATCCTGTTTTTCAGTTTTCCCACATACAGTTGATAACCTGACCCACCACTCTTCAACCACCTCGGTAACATGGTGAGTTTTTTCAAGCATGCGTCAGCGCTTTCAATCGTGTTGTTTGTGAGTGCTGAATAGCTTTTGATTAACGAACTCGATTAGTTTTTATGTTTCTACGTAAATACGCGCACAACTTTTCCGTTTAAGTCAATCTCTCTTATATTCGTTCGTACTGAACTTTGCCAGAGTCAGAATCATTTTACTGTGCTTCCGGACTTTGTGGATCACCTTCTGTATTTTGTTAATCACAGTAAATTTAGAGTTCACCATTTATCCTTTTCATACAAATATTTATATCTTTTTGTATACACAAATGTTATGAGTTTGTGTTTCAATTATTAGGTTGTCGATTAAGTTTCCGAATTTTTTGTAGAAAATTTCATTTATCATTATCTCAACAGTGCACAATGGTGATATTATATATATTGGCCATCAGTATCTATGACTTGTTACCAACGCTAAGGTAGCTTCTCAACGCCATGGCGATACCAAGTCTTGCAGTATGACTGGAAGAACTTGCAGGGTTGGGATTCGACCTCGGCTACATCAGCGTAATTATTTCTTTCTATATATCGTTGGAGGCCAAGAGCATATAGAAATGAGATAGGGATAGATCAAAACTATCGGGTGGATGGGGAAGGACGGTCCAACCGCAACCGAGTAGCTCAGTCTTGGTTAATTTGCTAACGTGGGGTCGAGCGTTGTCGTGTTGAAGGTGGATTTTTGCATCGGCTTCGCGAGTAGAAATGAGATGAGCTTTGAGGGCTCGTTGCTGACGAACATAGAGTTTACTGTTTATAATAGTACCATCCTTTGAGATCTCCTAATACTCTAAACCTGACTGTCTGAACCAATCGCTGCAGGTTTGTTTAATGGGGTTTTATTTCTTTATTTGACTTGTTGAAGCAAGTAGCTTATTCGAGAAAGAAACACTCATTTTGATAGTCAAAATTTGATTTTTGTGAAAAATGAAAGATTGCAGAAATAGAATACAACGTAGAACATCGAATCTACCATCAATCGACGTGAAATGATTTTCTGATCCGATTACACACAAAAATCTTGAAATTTGTTCCACTATCAACGAAAATACGCAGCAAAACGTCGAAAAACTTAACAGATAGAATAAAATAAAGAAGGAATGCAGTTACTGTACATAGGTGTGCTCTTGTTGTTTTCACTTCTTTTTTTCCGGTCCATTTTCTTTAAATGTTTGTATTTTCGTTAATATTGGACCAAATTTCAAGATTTCTGTATTCAATCGGATCAGAAAATTATTTCACGTCGATTGGTGGTAGTTTCGATGTTCTAGGTTGTATTCTAACTCTGCAATTGATCATTTTTCACAAAAATCAAGTTTTCACTATGAAAATGAGTGTTTTTTCTCCAACAAGCTATTTTCTTCAATAAATCAAATGAACAAATAAAACCCCATAAAACAAACCTAAAGCAATTGTTTCAGACAGTCAATAATTACATATGTGGAAATAGATTTTATGTAGGGTTTTTTTTTGATTTGTGATAACTTTGCTGATTTTAAGCGGGATACATTGAGATTACTTCCAAATTGAAGATCTAGATCGATTCATGTTTTGAGTAAAAAAAAGGTTGAAAGGTTCTATGATTACTGAGATACATGTGCTCAAACATGCAGAAAACTGAAAAAAGTGAGTACCGTATCCTGAGAACTGTTCTGACTTTTTGTGCAAATTTTTGTACTATGGTGTTTTTTGAGGTACAATTACGATCCAGTCATTGAAAAAATCTAGAAAACCATTTTGAAGGGTAGTTCTGGAAATTTTTTTTTCGATGGTCTATAACATACCGCTGATAAAAATTTATTTTTGATTTTTGTACATCAATCGAAGCGTATTTTTTATCCGCGTTTACCTGACAAAAAATTACGGTGCTCGCTCGTCGATGAAAAAAGTTATTGACAAATTTCTGTGACGCAAAAATCAGTCAATAATCTGAAATTTTTTTCACATTGATTGATTTTTCATAGTCAACTCTTCAAGTTTCCAAAGTATGTTGGAATGAGAATGCTTTTCGAGAAAATTATGAACGTCTAAACTCAAAAAAGTGCAAAGTTTGGGGCAGTATTGCGAGACTCTGGCAGGACCAAATGAAACAAAACAAACATATTTGAATTTAGCGCTCTCAAATCTACTTGTTCACCAAATTTCAACTCAATCTGTCTATCAGGAGCCTAGCGCACTTTCTGGTTGAATCTCTCGTGAAACGTCTCATATGGTCCATTCTATTGCTCTTTCAGAGTAAATTGTTTTTGTTTGCACATACGAGGTACAACATTCAGGGATCATATTTTTTAAATTTTCTCCATTCTTATAGCTTGTATATATAGATACAGTGAACTCACGTTCTTTCAGTCTGTCATTATATTTCTACGTGATCACATGCACAACTTTTTAGTTCGAGTCGATTCTTACTTCATCGGATTGTTCGTACGCCGCAATATATGAATCTGTCACCGAGCCAGTTACCTCAACCTTGGGTAAGCAAACCGGATAATTTTCATCCCACTTTTCTACACCTGTTCCATCAGAAACACTTCACAGTGCTTTCAAAGTGGACTGTTGCTGTTTTCATAAGCAAAATGAAATTTTTAAATCTGCATTTTTATTTTGTGCAGATATCCTTTCATTTGGTGTCTCATTTTTATGGTCACTTATTTGCGATCACTTGAGAATACATTTGCTTCAATCTATTCTCATAATCATAACAAGTACACAGAGTTAACATTTGGTTTAGGGTCATCACTTTTCACTCTATTTCCGGTTTGGGAAAAGAAGTGTTTGTTTCAGAAAGTTTTCAATTACCCGAAGAAAGAAACTTTCTTGATTCCCTCATTCTAAAACTTCATGGAAAATTTTATGAAAACGTTCCAGGAGAATCGAGTATTCTGTGATTATTACACTTTCAAACGCAAAATTTGAATTTTTTATTTTAAACCTATGAGTGTCATCTTCATTTAGCTAGATATCACTCCCCTTTTTTACTGTGTTTTCATTCTCAACACTGCAAAATTTTCTATTCAGTCACAAAAATAGTGAAGATGTTTCAGTTCCCACGCATTTCAAAAACAAAAACAAATCTGGCAAATTTCTGATTGTTTATTTTCTCATATTCACATAAAAACAACACTACTGTAATTTTCATATAAAAACAAGGCATGTTCTCACCACTTCTAGATCATGTTTTTCTCCTCAACTCCAAATAAATAATACGCCGCGCAACGTTCTCACTTTGATATTTAAGCCAAAGTCAATTAGGAGAGATTTTTTCTAGGTGGCCTTCGCCTCCGCTCACAAACACTGTTTTTTTTTTGCTCAGTCCCTCGGGCATCACTATTTGAAATTTGTTTACAATTGCCTAGTTTTTATTCGCAGGATACAAAAATTCATAGCAAACGTTTCTCACTAAAGAGGTGGCATTGACGTCTACTACCCTGTAAACATTTTGAATAGTTAACCAGCAGCTCAAGTTTCATATTTACTGCGTTATCTGTAACAGCTTTCAGCTCATTCGATGAGAATACATAACTGATTGTAAGATTTTTTGAAGTTCGGAATGCAAAACCATTTGTACAGGTTTTCAATGATTTTCAAGCACAGTACTAGTTTTTCAAAAAAAAATCTGAATCAAAGCATAAATTTCAAAAACTCGATTGCAATAAAATTTCATTTTTCAAAAATATTTTTCTTTCATTTTTGCTCCCATTGTTTTCTGAACAGTATATGATACCCAAACTTCAGAATCCAAGTCGAAAAAACTTCGTGAGACGTCGTCACTTCAATTCAAATCAAAGGTTCTGATAATAATTATGAAATTCGAACACCGAAAAGATCGATGCTCAGTTGAGAGAAAACTGTCATCTGAGCATCAGAGCAGGAAACATTCATTAATTGTAGCTTTCTCTAACCCCGAAAACATTCAAAGTTCACACAGCTATAGAACAGCTGTGCTAGTGTATGTTCTCGCTTCACTTTTTTCCTAGAACAATTGTTTCTGGAGGATATAGGTTGTATCTGTTTTTGTTTTTAAAACACAAAAACAGACAGTTTTGCAGATTTCTTAATCTTTTCACTATTTCATGGTGAATCAAAATACTCGAGTTTTTAAATGGAATTCGAGAAAACTCCAAGTGTAAATAAAACTTGAATCCCCTGTAACTTCGGAATGTTTTTTTCCAAAGCCATATGACTGAAGTCCAAAGTAAATGAATAATGCATAACCCGGATGACTCAATTTGCTTGAATTTGACAGATGTCCTTTGTCCGTCTCACGTAAGAAATCCGTTCCAACTGTTAGTATTAACCGATACATTCAAACAATGCTTGCAGATAATGATTATAATGTGACTAGATATTAAATAAATTAACCGATTTGCGTCACACGGGAAGAATACCTTATAAATTAGCTATCATAGATGGTCTCTGATGATTTCTATTGATATTCCTTGTCTTCGAATTGTATGTATAGGCCTGTTAAATGGTTATAACACTGTCTTATCATCAGAATGCATTTCTCCACTTTGTACATCAAAGCTTGGTTCATGTCTTCCGGTCACTTATGTAGTATGTAGGTTAATAGATTATATATATCAGAACGTTTTCGTTCTACACTTAATTGCACAATTTTTTCTGGAATGTCTGAAAGACACGAGTCAATCAGTGTATTAGAATACTGCAAATGAAATAGAGCAAGAGAGCGAGAGAGAGAGAGAGAGAGAGAGAGAGAGAGAGAGAGAGAAATAGAGAGAGAGAGAGAGAAAGAGAGAACGAGAGAGAGAGGTAGAGAGAAAGAGAAAGAGAGAAAAATCAACAGGACTAACACATTTCCTAACTTTGAAGTTTTCGGGAAGCTACAATCAATGAATGCGTTTTCACTGACCAAATACTATTTTCAACCGATTTCATACAATTTCGGAGACTAAGAAAGATTATTTTACTTCTTTTAAGTAGCCATAAACTATCAAAACAAGCTGTTTTACGATAAACTATCGTTCAACCTGTACAAACATTGAAAAATGAGATAATTTTCGTGGAACCATGTAGACGATAAGAGTTTACGTTGTTTGTCACATTTTTTGGCTAATAAAAAATCTCAAGACTGTTTAACAACAACGAATATGGATGAAGACTGGGATGATGATATTCTCCACTTGGTGAGTCGTTTTTCCATGTTTGCTAGAGACGAACGGCCACTTCTCACGTTTATGTCGCATCAACGATCAGAATTTAATTTATTCTTCTCCTGTGCTGCAATGATATCATCCTTGGTTTCATTGCTCAAAAATTGCAAGATTAATCCTCAATTCTTGATTCTGAGAAATGAATCTGTGACGATTTATGAAAGTCATGTAGCTTTCGCATAAGCAGCTGTATTTGAATTAATCTTGAATATCGTGAATTGTATTTTATTTTGGTAACAGTTTTCAGAGCCTCCAGGTAAAAACTAAATTGATTATTTTAATTTTCCTTTCCGAAATTTCATTCCTGTTCTCACATTTCATTGAAAAACGTCAATCTTGCACGTCTTCCAAAGTACAATTTCAAAATATTGCAACAGTCGCCATTTTAAAACCAAAACAAGGGCGCCAAGACGACCTTGGGCAAAATACTTGTGCGTAATGATGAATTTTCGTCTAGTTTAATTAAACAATCCACTGTTTGTTCACCGTGTTTAGGCGCCAGCTCTATCTCCTAGTGGTTTCAATGCCATTTTTCTTTCTTCACCTACATCTTCCACTCTCAAACATCACTTAGTCTTTTGAACCACACGCGAGGAATCTATATTAACCTTGTTTTCACGTAGGGAAAACCTTATCAAGCAAATTAACCCCGAGGGAGTTCGAGGTAACACTGCTTATTCCTCATTAACATTTCAATCGTAGCTGGTGTTCTGTTGTCATATTTCATGGCACGTGAAGGCTGTTCCGTCTTCATCTGTAAACAACATTGGAATGGGGCAAAAGTGCATGGCTGTCCAGTCGTTTCTCTCGAGTTGTTTACCAGGAGACTTCTTTCAGTATGTTTCATCGAGCAACCGATCCTCATGATCGCCAGTTGGCATCTTGATAAACAGATTGTGGAGTGAATATCCTGTTGCTTTGTGTTTTCATCCTCTGGAACGATTCAATATTCTCATTATCTTTGAAAATATGTTATTATCGTTAAAGTTTCTTGTTTTTTGTTTGTTATATCAGCAGTTAGCGCTCGTTACGCGCTCTCTCTCTCTCTCTCTCTCTCTCTCTCTCTCTCTCTCTCTCTCTCTCTCTCTCTCTATCTCTCTCTTTCTCTTTCTCTCTCTCTCTCTCTCTCTCTCTCTCTCTTTCTTTTTCTCTCTCTCTCCTTTTTCATTAACTTTTATAAGTTCTCAAATTTACCTTTTTTTGTTTACACTTCACGTAAAAACAAAGTTTTGCGGTTCACGATCCTTGTCAAAAATTTAATATGTGATGAAATGTTCACAAACCAGCTGATTCTAAAAATTAATTTTTTACAATTCGAAGGTTTCCAGAATTATGCGTCATATACAACTAGTCGTAAACATCGAAAAGATAAAAACAGATTGATTTATTATTCCGTTATGTAAATTGAGACGAATTGTTCCCCACATATTCCTTCTTATTTCTTTGAAGAACGCATCGATTTATTGAGAGATAGCGGACGTTCATTCCAGAGCAGGAAGCAATTCATTCCATGTGCCGGAAGACGCACAAAAACATCATGTTGTCTTATCTATTTCGAAGACACCAAACTAGAACCGTTTGCTTTCACAACTTTTTTTCTCTAGCAGTGTTTCAAAACAATGAAAATTTAGATCTTTGTGTAAGGTAGTGAACAATAAAAATTAAGATCTTTATGTAAGGTAGTAAGGTAGTGAAATGAGCATTAGCCTTGAAATTTTTAAGAGAGATAATCTGAATTCATTCTATGAGATTGTGAATTTTTGTAGATATATAAAATTTTCATCAATTCCGGGTGATGATAATTTTGTTCTATCAGATTTTATGATGATCGAACATCTTTCAGTCATCGTATGTTCTATAACAAAGTTTTCTGTGAAAGTTAGTTGAACGCATCAAAAAATTCGCAAAGTTTCTTGTCAAAAACTAAATAATAAAGCTCTTTTTGAATTTATGATTCTTTACTTGTGTTTTTTTAAAGAAAAAGCTTTTTTCCATGACTGAGAAAAATGATAGAAAACCCAGTTGCCTAGCAACACTGATAGCCAGAGATAGAGTGCGGAGGAGCGCAACAACCGTGGGAAAGTTAGATCTTCACACCATTCGATATAATCCGTTTGGTGGATGGTGTCACTGGGTTTGTTATTGTGTTTGTGTCCGGCAAGAGTGCAACAGGAATAGAGGGAGGCTGACATGCGATTATCGATCGGCCGTGACTTGCACTCTCTGCTTTATGCGTGCTGTCTAGCTTCCCGTAGACTTTTTTCTTCCATTCCAACTGTGCTCTGAGGCACAATTAAGCCTCTTATTACGGTAATGAAACCGTTGGATTCACTGTGAGAGCGGGATTGTCGCACGGTACCTGACATATGTAGGTCCTAAAAAAGAGAATTTCGAATGGTTGATCAAAATGATAGTCCTAGCTGGTTGAGTGAAGGTTTACAAACCTTGTTTTCTGACGTGTTTGTTAATTAGACACGGCAATCTCCGCTAATCATGATGAAATCCCAACCAGCGATATAATTGTTATCAAAGAAATCCCCTGGGGAATCCAGTTGTAGATATAATTATTACCGTATGATATGAATAATAACAAGTCTGAATTCCAAGAGGAATACAATTGGAAAACAATTTGCAAAAACAATCCTGTATTTCTCATTCATCCGAAAATAATAATATAATTGATATGAGTCAATTCTTGTAGACGAGTTTGATTTTGATCGCTACTCAACTATTGGTTTTGCGGTTTGGAACAAAATTTTTATGATCGAATAACTCAATACCTTTTTCATATGCAAATCTAGCTAATTTTTTTGAAAAAAAAAACTATTTTAGGTCACATGTTTTTTCTAAACATTGTTTAAAAACTCTTTTTTTATTCCCTTTTTTTTATTAAATTCCCGGAGTCAATCGTCTTCACGCAAACTTTCTGAACATAGTTTAATATAATTTCTTACTTTTTTTTTGAATCTCAGAAGAATGATCAAAGATCTTGCTCGACCTGTTTACTATTCGCGTGTAAACCATCGGCGCGTTTCCGTTCTTTTTCCAAAGAAAGACATCAAAACACAATCGAAAGTTATTCCCACAAGGTGTTTTCACCTGTTATATTGCATATTCATTCAACTGTCTCTTTCTATTTACGCCAATTTCTTATCATGATAAAAACGTTAACAATAGCGGACATGGTTACCGTTTCAAGGACGTTGATTCTCTCTTTTTTGTATCAAACGGTTACATTTGAATATTGGGCGTAAATATGAAAAGGTGGTAGTGCACTTTGCTCACAATGGCTAACGTTTTACCAAAAGGGCAAACGTAAGTGCACTTGTAGTTACAGCCTCTCTCTTTTTCACTCTCAACTGTTCACTGTTAGGTCCCGCAAAGAGTTGTGTTTCTATTTCTCACAGCGATTAGTGGCGTGAGAGTATTTTTGTTATTCGTAGGCGTGACTGCACAATTCTAATAGTCTACTTCGAGTGAATTTAGCGAAATTTCACGTCTCATCACATCATTTTTCTTTATGTTATCAAGAATAAATTGAAGGTTCAACACTTTTATGCTGTATTCTGCTTCCAACACTTTTTTTCAATTTCTATCAGACTCTTTTCAGAACTGTCCAAATATTGTGTTTTTTTCGAAATCACACAATCTAAACTGAATTCGTAAGAATAAAATTAAACTTTTTTTTAAAGTGTGAGAAGAATAACTTCAAACTTAAGCAAATTAACCAAACACGAGTCATACATATTTCCACATACTCATTGAATGGTTGTTGACCACACACAACGTGTTGTTTTCACAACTTAGTCACTCCCCCGCTGAAGGTGCTGATTAACATACTAGACCGACAGAAGATCACGATCAATTCTACGTTACTTTCGGAATGGAACACGAATTAATTATTTAGTGCCTTCAGTGTACTTTCAACACTTTCTGTTTTTCACACACTCCAGAAAATTGCATTGACTCACCAAATCAATAGATTCAGTTTGAGAAGACTTCCGAGCTGAGAGTTCATTCAATTTTCCTGGTACTTTTCACGCACTTTGCGAACTTTTCCCCACCAGCTAAACGTTTGACACAGCGGAAGTATTCTGGCTTCGTACTAGATTGAAATTGCGTAGATTCTTGACGTGTTTTCTTAAGGAAATGATTCCACATTCCGATTAATTTGTGTATTCCTCACAGAAGAATGACTTTGAAGTCATTTTCAGAAAGGTCCTCTGATACATTGAGTCCATCTGTTTAATGAGTTCACTGCAGAATATAACACTGGTAGCTTTTTCTGTACTTTAAGTTCATGTCCCCTCTTGCTCTCACATTGCTTCTAGAAACCCGACCAACGCGTTCTCATTTCTTGTTCCCCGGCAAACAGGTGGGCAAAATTTCCTGAAATCTTATTTACTGAAACTCGTAAGAATCGATCCTGTGACACTTCGCTTGATAGCCTGGATTTGGGATAATACGGATTAGTGGAGATAGATTCTTTCCGTCTCTACTCCTCTCTCATATCACCGGAGGCTTCCTCTCCGCAGTCAAGACGAACAACATTTGGAAGTGTGTGATAGCAAGTTTGCATCACAGACTACTTCAATTCGTTTTTGCGGGTTTTTTCGAGTTTTTCTATTTCTACCAGATGTTTCACAGAAATTAGTTTTTGCATTTTTCCCCCTATAACTTGATCTTTAAAGATTTTTCCCAGTTTCTGGAACTAGAATCTCATGTTTCCGTGTTTCCTAGAAGATATCAGTAGTTGGTTCCAATCTCTTCTAAACCCAAAACTTCGTTCAATAGTAATGAAGGAGAAACATAATCCGAAAAAATAGTTAAAAATCCCAACAAACAAGTCTCTGAAAGCAAACACTTTGTGGTGTTCGCTTGCGTCTATAGCTCTTCATACTCGTGATCGGTTCACCTCATTGAAACGTTCTGTAACTGTTCAACGAGATCTTGTTCCATTTGCCTGTCAATTCTGTCTTATCTCAAAGGTTTGACTCCGTTCACGGGAAGCACCCTGTTTTGCTCAACCAGAAAGCAAACAAGCAGAAAAAACGAACAAGTTTACATAGTCAGAAAACTATAGAACGTTCCAGGACCCCCTGTTTCCTTCAACTCCTGATGAGTTATAGTGCACGAGGCTTATGCACTATTAGATTAATCCCAACCTCACCTCGCCTCTTCTCTTTTCCGTTCAGTTTTATGATTCTAATGACGCTTAAGCATTTACTCATCCAAAGAGTTCAAACAAATTTTCACCAACCCTATACTTTAAAGCACGATTGTTATTGTCAAAAATCCACGTACCAAACAGATACCACTACTAATGTGATAACCTTGCACGCACTACAGTGTTCTTTTCCCACTGGCGGTTTCAAAAAAAGACGTGAATAATTTCAAGTGAACGGCGGTAGTCTTTATTATACATCGTTCCTACTACTACTCACACTCGCACTGACACCTCTTTTTCTTCTCTCTCCCTCCTTTTTCCACTATCCAACCAGGAGTTCAGAGAAAGTTCTTGGAAACCAGTGCAACTTCATACCGTAGAAAAGCCATGTCCGGATCACAGACAGGATCCATTGCATCTGGATCCTGCAGCAATATTGAAGAAGATTATGGCGTGGTGAAATCGGGATTCGTCACGGCGGCAACGTTCCCGGTTGTGAGTTTTAGTCGAAAACAAGATTTCGCTAAGATGACTCATGGTTTTTCACGTGTTTGTAATGGGTAATTACGGCGAACAAGTTTCATTTTGAGATCTGGTTACAAAGGTGGAAGGAACTTGAACAAAAATGTGTTCAAAAGAGGAAAATCAGGAATGACGATAACTTTTATTTTTTCCCTGATCTTGTTAACCGAAATACTCGTTGAACTTTATCGTAACTCCAGCGACCATTGCTGGTTGTTTATTCAACTCTATAGAACTCAAGAATTTTTCCATATTAGTTCTTTCTCATCGTTGAGGATAATAATTTTCGTTCCGTAGTAGGGTGTCATCATAAAGGTGTAATCATCTTACAAGTCTCCACCTAATCCAGGACAGTGGTGCTCCCGGAGGGGATTGAACTTGAGGACGTGACCCCGGGGCTCCACACCGGCCGCTTAGACCACTACACTAAGCGACCGGCTTGTTGAAGTGAAACACTTGTTTTCTCTTGAAAAAAATGATAAAATAGACTCAATGACAAAAAACACGTTTTCGGTTTAGATAGAATTGAAAACTTTCAGAAAAAGGAACGTGTGTTTTACGCAGTGCTTTCCGAACGAGCTCTGGAATTCCACGAGAGCGAAAAGCACTATCGTCGAAAGAAGACACCAAAGCACATCATCGACCTTGCGACAGCCTTCAACGTTCACAATGACCATGTGAGTTCAGAAAATCACGCTAAACACTAGAGAAAAACACGTTTTATTCACTTCACCATCACAAATCCTTTTGTTTTCCGCAAAAAGATCAGTCATACGGCAGGCGCAAGAACTTGAGGGCATTCTCCCGAGGTTGGTCAACAACCCGATTATCCGCTGATTTCAAAGACACTGACGTCGTCATCCGTGGGCGTCCCGGCGGATTTGTGAGAGATAATTGAAACACGCCAAAACGATTTGTCGTGATGCGTGTTGAAATGAAACGTAGCGGAACTTGAGGATAATTTACAATGACAGAGACCGTAAATCAAACTTGCAGCTGGACACGAAACTACGAAGATGCTTGTGTTTGATGGCACCAGATGATACGTTCGTGATGAAATGTGAAACGAAACCACAGGTAAGAGAGAGAGAGAGAGAGAGAGAGAGAGAGAGAGAGAGAGAGAGAGAGAGAGTGAGAGAGAGTGAGAGAGAGAGAGAGAAAGAGAGAGAGAGAGAGAGAGAGAGAGAGAGAGAGAGAGAGAGAGAGAGAGAGAGAGAGAGAGAGAAAGACAGAGGGAAAGGGATGAAGAAGGAAAGGAATGAAAAGAGAATGATTTCAGACCGATGAGTGGTACGTGGTCATACTGCGATGCTTGCTGTCATCAAGATCGCAATTTCTAGGTCGCCCAGTCTTTGCCTCTGAAATGTTCGGTTTGTCAAGTGCACAATGGCGGAAAAAAAACAAAATATTCCAGAGAACTCATGGGATGTGGATGTTGTAACCCACATGAAAAACAAAAAACACAGAGAAATGGCGGGTTACATCAACATGATTTACAAAATTCCCAGAGTTGGTGGAAAGAGAAGGTAGGAAACCCGGTTTTTTGTTGAAAATACATATCAATTCAGAATCTGCTTCTATCCACATGCAGTCATAGTGGCGAACAAACTTCTAGAGCCGACTGATGGACCGGAATCAGGTTTTCCACCATTTCACGAAGACGGGTACATCGAACTTCCGGTATGATTCAGTCATTCTGAATTCACATATAATTTCCTGAATTATTCAATTGAAGCGTCTCAACTTCTAGTATTTTTCACTAAAAAACAACAAAAGTGTGAACAGAAAAGTACGGTCCTGAGAAAATTCATCCCATTTCAGAGAACGTTCGTGGCTTTTTTTGGAGTTCACGAGAAGTACTTCTTTTTGAGAATGGGACGTGGCTCAGTCATGGGCGGCTGTGAACTTCTGTGCCACACGGAATCAGAAGAAATGGCGCAAGAGATTCACTGCAAACTCGGTGATTTGATTGATAGAGAGACCGCAAAGAAGAGGAAAGCAATTGGGAAACAGCTCAGAGATCAGTGAGTGAATTACATTTACACAGTACAAGCATTAGTTCCTGTTAAAATTTATAAAATCAAAGTCGTTTCCATGAAGGAATCCAAAAAGATAGTCATATGTATTACCGTTACCACTGTTACCCATCATCTCAAAATCCTGGAAATGGATTGTTACAAGTAATAGAGAGTTTTTTTGACCCTACTAATGGTCCTAACTTTGTCAAAGCACTCAAACAAGCTAAAATCCAACCTATCAGACAAAACCTATCAGAAATACCTTTGACTGATTCCTATAAATGTGATCACGCTTGTAAGACAACTCACATGTGGAGTTATTGTGAGGTCATATTTCACAAACTACTTAACGAAGCAACAAAATGACAGTGTTTATCCATTTGGGTGCAGAACATGTCTTACAGAAACATCAATTTTTTTCACTGTGATCAAACAGTGAATCTGATATTTTTAAAAAAAGCTTCTTGAGACCCCAGGCTCTTTCTCGTTGCTACAGTAATGTTTATTATATAGAGAAGTCATTGTAATATTTCAGGTATGCTCAACGGCAACGTGAACGAGAACAAGCACACAGAAAAAATGAACAGGAGGAGGACGACGAGGAAAAGGAGATGAGGAGGTTTGTCTATTCTTAAAACAAGTTGGGATCCAAAAGTCTTTAGTTTATATGACGAAGGTTCCACCATGGAATCTTTATCAGTCCCAACCCCGATGTCGTTACCAAACTCGGTGCGAGAGCGTCGTGGGTTTCTTCAAAATTACAAGGATTTTTTGACTTCATTCGAAGAGGACGTTTTGACATCAACAAGAGAAGACGGGCCAAGCGGCTCTCTGACAAATCTGCAGGCTGACTTGCACTTGAGGTGTTGTAGTCATCATCATAAGCTATATTCTGACTTATCAGGCTTGACCGACCGAGAGGATCAGTCCATTCTCTTGGTAGCGCTCTTTGTGAGAGGTATATCAGTGTAGTAAAGCTTCTTGGATGAGGATAGTTCTGTAGAATCACTCTTCAACATTTCGAGTCGGACGATGACGCTACAAAGTCCATGCCGCACAGAGTCACAAAGGAATGAATCATGAGAATCTTTTGCACTTTTAGGGAAAGTTCACACTCGTTCAAACAATGCAAACTCTTATGCATGAGGGGATGTGAACATTTACTCGTAATATCACATAATTGAATGCCTAACAATGCACATCATGAATAACATTGACGTCGTATCATCTTCTCGTACTTCTTGAATCGGCACCTTCCTCTTTTCTAACAGACTTTTCGCTTCTCCGCCACCCGTGGCATTTCATCTGAAATAACTCTCAGACGTACCGGCTCAATAGCCTCTCAACTGGCTCGGAAGCCATCGGACGGTGTTTCTCCACTTATCCCACTTGCTAATCGTCTTGGACCAGTTACGTATCACTCGGCGACACAGCTTCATAAAGAGAATCAGAGAGAGAAAGAAAGAGAACCTTTTCATAATCCGTTTGCCACGAACCCAAGCTCGTCGATGTAATGGGATTAGGAGGGGAACTTTAATGAACACCATTTTCAGGATCAGAAGACAGTCAAACACCATTCGGCTAGTCAGAGAGGAAGAAGGACTGCTTGAAGCAATGCGTCAAGCTAACCTCTCGACGTATAGATATGCCGATGCGCCGTCAGGGGTCGATAAAAGGTGAGAAGAGAGAAAATGAGCGAGAAAGAGAGAGAGGCAGAAAGAGAGAGAGAGAGAGATAGAGAAAGAGGGAGAGAGGGTAACATTTTCAAGTTTCAGCAAGAAAAGAAAGACCAGTATGATCAGCAAATCTTCATCAGTCGCATCAGCTTCGAACTCAATCATGGAATCAATGGAGCTAGAAGAAGGAGAAGATTTGTACATGTATCCAGTCACCCCGAAAGTTGAAGAAAAAACGGGTTTCGGCGGGAAGAAGACTCCAGAATCCATAAAAGGGAGGGAAATCATAACTGGAGATGACAAACTTGGAATATCGAAGATAATTGACGATGAAGCGTACTCAATGATGGAAGCAACGGAATGGACTCAGGAGCGAGCACCGAATTCTCTTCTCTCAGTTAACTATAAGTGTGAGTTCACCAGCTTCTCGTGTAGTTTGAACTTTCATAAATGGTCATGAATGAAAAAAAAACTTGTCAGCATTGTACACTTTCCCATGCGAAATGTTTACTTAGTTGTGTGAAAAACAGTCATGTTTACAATCAGAATTTTTTTTTCGTAGGAATCTTCTACTCAAATTTGGGAAAAAGACTTTGAATATAAAGAAAGGAAAATGTGCTGCAGGTCTTCTCTCCAGAACAATACTGAATGTGTGCAAAATTTATGAGTCACATCATTCTGTGTCTTTTATTTGGGCAAAGAGTTAGAATAATCCAGAAACAGCTGTTCCGATGAGGTTGAGACGTAGATCCAACTTTTTCCATGAGTGGAGATGCGCGGAAAGTTTATACGACGCTCGAGACTCTGTTGAATTACTTTCTCAAAAGCTTTTACTGAGGCTGAGGTTGACTATTTTTCTGCTAAAACTTTTTTTTAAAACTTTTTTTCTAGTCCCAGTACCAGTCTACAAGTTGGAAGAGGTCCGTGCCTACATCGGAGACTCAGTTGATTCATGCTACGACTCCATGGGTGATAAGAACAGCACATCTTCAAGCAACCCGTCGGGAAACCCAACAGAAGGAGGATCTGGTACAACTCCGCCAAGAGCCAACTCATTTGGTGGAACCTCGGTTGAGGTACAGAAGTCAGCTCAAGCAACGAAGAAAAATGAGAAAACCAAGCCGCCGAAAGCTAACCTCGCAATCCCTTCTGATGATCCCAGAAAGAGAGCTTTCTCGGTTGGCAGCAAGAGCTTCTTGAAGTGAGTCAAGAAACTAAAAACAATTGTGTTCGTTTAAATTCATACAGGATGGACAGAAATACTGATACAAAACTTTGCACTTATCTCTCATGATTTCATTCAAGAAAAATTCTGAGCTACTGAGTTTTGATAACTCTGAGTTTTGGATGGAATACATTTTAAAAAAATTTTCTTAGAAATGAAAAAAAACAGAAAAAAATACCGTAGCAGATGGGTTTGTCTGCAATTCTAATCTCTCATCGTATGCGCTTCAGTTATTCAAAATGCATATATTTTTCTAACGATATTCACCTCCAGGAGTCGAAGTTTTATGTACGTGAACGCCGCGCCACCGGAAATCCATAAATTCTTACAAGTTTACGATAATGAGCATAATTGCAGCTTCCTGCCCGATTTCCGAAAGCTGGTGAAAAAACAGGTGCTCGCAAGACCTTCATCGCCGAACACGTCGGCTTCCGGTTTGTCTTTGAGTGCGTCACTCTTTCCTTCTTTGTACTAGTCGTTTTTTTTTCTTAAATTTTGGACCACCAAAGTGGGGTCCAGATTGATGTGTCAAACGAACGTGTAGTGAACGTCACAATCTTTCCCTGCATGTTGTCTGAAGTTCAGAGATTCTAAAACTCTCGGTATAGAATTGCATGTTTCAGCGTCATCAGCAGCGTCTCCCGCATCAACCTCGACGCATTATCTCATGTCGGATTTGGATGATATTCGCCATGGGTGAGAATCCATTCCTCGGCTAATTGATAATATTTTTGCTTCAGCTCAAGATCAGGAAGTTTTGGATCCGGAAGAAGTAGCCCATTTGGACGACCCACGTATATGCCACCGCCCGCTACAGGAGAAATCAAAGAGAAAAAAGAAAAAGAAGACATTCATGTGGAGTTTGATTTTGGAACGCCTGGATTCCGCTCCGGAAGTGGATCTATTCCAAGTATGGATGGATCGAGCAGGTTAGAAAGAAAGAGAACCCTTTCATAATCCGTTTAAACCTAATTGGTCTATCAGGAGCATAATACCTTTTTGGTCGGGTTTGGTCGTTTTTCTCTAGAGAAACACCTCGTTCATACGTTTTCCTTAAAAAAAATGGTTCCTAACTTATTTTCTCAGTCTGATTAAATCCGTAAAAAAGTAAATTCGCACACGTCAGTTATCGAAAAAAAAATTCAACTTTTCACTACATAGTAAGCAGTTTCGTTCAACTAAGAGTACGAGCTCAATGAGACAAAATTACGTCAGAAAAATTACAAATTCAATTAATCACAGACATTCTTCCTTCGGATGCGCTGGGATCCAGAAACACGACATTCTCTACAGCCACTTCCACGAACACGGTCTTTATGATATTCCAATCCGTCCAAGCGAGATTGCTCTGGCTAGAGCCAGACCTGATGGGGATTATGTTCTCACTGACCCATCAAAGTTCAACAGCCGTAAGTCAAAAAATGATTAAATAAGTAACAACTGAAAATTCAGAAGCCCCAGCAGAGTTAGCACGTCTGATGGAACCTAGAAGCTCGAAGGTCTTTGAGACTATCCAGGAAAACTCCTCGATCAAGTCGTCTAGAAGCTCTTCGAGGTGATTCAAAAACTTGAATTTCTACTGATTTCGAATTCAGAGCCTCTGTCGGACCGGAAGATGAGATCGCCAAACGACCATCGTACTCATCGCCGATGACATCGCCGTCAACCTCGAAACCTTATCCCCACTGTGTGGAGTTTGCTCTCAAGCCGTCTTTCTGTAGCTCGATTGCGGAAGAAAAAGAAGACGGAATCGACTCGGACTATACGACCATGGGCCCAAGTAGTATTGAGCCCCAACCCAACACAAAATGCTGAAAGACAAAAAAAGAAAAAAAACATTTCACGTGTTTTATATGGGACTCTTGAAGAGTAATAGTAGCCATAAAACATCTTTCATCATTCTTCTTATAATTAATTTGATACTGGATAGACAACATCCGATTCTTGATTGTCAAATCCTATTCTTGTAGAACTGTTACAATTTTATTCGTGTCAATAAATATTCCTGTTTCCGTCGCACGAACGAACACAAAAGTTGTTTTCTGTTGATAGCATGAAATATGATCCGTTCCTATGAAGAATTTCTATTTACCACCTTCCATATATATTTGTCTTTCATTCATCTTGAGGAAAGTTTGATCGAGGATTGTCATCTCTAGAAAAATATATTTATGTATGTGGTAATAGACAAAAAATATCAAATTTGAAGTCAAACGCTGTATGTCAGAGAGAATCAAACAAACTTTTACAACATAATTTTTTGTTGTGAAAAAAACGGAAATAGATTTTCAAATGAGGCATCTCACAACTTTTCGTTGAAAAAAATGTGGGAAAAACCTTGTAATATTTGTAAAGTCACACAAGAAGTGGTAAAAAAATTCAGACTTGTATTTGAGGAAAAAAACTTTACAATTATTTTTGTACACATACAAAAAAGTTAGTTTCAACAAAGCTCCTTGAGAGAAATCTTCGGGAACAACTGATAGGAAGTTATTCAACTACTTATGTATCATTGAAACTTCCCAGTTTGTCTTTGAGTGTAGTACTGACACGACTTAACATTACTTGAGTAAAATTCCGATTTCATCAATAATGTAGAAAACGCGTGTTTGAGAACTGAAAGAAAAAACACAAAAGACATCAGGTCTGTTTCCGATTCCGATCACAACTTGTCGAAACGTTGGACGACACGGTATTTTCAACTTTGATTGTTCCCGCTCACTCCATGTAATGATTCCTGTTTTAAAAAGAAACGCGTGTTGTTTCTGTTTGCAATACATGTAGCATGCATCAAGTGAATGTCTCATTTTTCATATTCACGTGCGAATGCATTGGCACCAACAAGACGACCCCGAAGGCGGCGGTCAACGTGGCTCGTTAGGAGGTTGATTCTATTTTAGCTACAAATCTTCCTATTGTTTTCCTCGACTCGAGCAGATTCTCAGAGAAAACGAGGGCATGCAGATGTCTCGTGGGACAAGTTGAAGATCCATTCCACCCTCTCGCCTTGTTGTTATTTTGATTTTTCATCGTTCCGCGCATTTTGAGTTAACGGTTTTGCTCGAGTTGTTGCTTTTCTCGTGAATTTAGTGAAAAAGCAGACTTTTAGGTTCAGTTTTAGATGTTCAAACTGTACCAATTACATTTTTCGTAATTGTGATATTCATTCACTGCGAAAACATAACATAATCTTCAGTAACGACAAGCAGAAAGAGAATTGGCTGTACTGAACAGTACTCAAAAATGTATTGGAAACAACTCCGGTCAAAAGAATAAAACGTTTATTTTAAAAACTTTGAATACATTTTCCAGATCCTCAGAGAAAAAAAGACCTGATTGTTACTCAGAACGATACTGATCAGTAATAACCAAGTTGGGATTGATCCTTCTTATTTTTCACATTTCTCATAAAACGTGTTTTTCCTTTTCATATTTGTAAATATGATTTTCACCTGCGAAAATCGTTCAGTTTACAAGTATGAAGTGTCCACAACAGAATATATCTTTTGTTCTCTCTGTTTCCCGCTTTTTTGTATGAAAAACGAAGGAACTATAGAAAACATATACTTAAGGTTTTCCAAACACATTACCGACAATGTGCTTTACTACCCCAAATTGCACGTGTTGAGAAAAGTGCACATAAACCGTTGCGTGCAGCCAATCGTGTCAAATGTTGTTATTATTGGGTAAACGTATAGATTCAAAGCAAATTGGCACTTGCGTACAAATGTACCTTTTCTGGATATACGGTGGTTGACGAGTCACTGAGAAGTTGAATCCCAATGTTTCGAGAAGTCACTCGCTTCACTTTCGTATTGTCTCAGCAGAAATAGTTGAGTTTTTCATGAAATTCAGAGATCAATGATTCTTCATTTTTTTCTGTTTTGAACCAAAACTGCATCTGTTGTTGATTATAACATACATTCGATCTAGGTTCATTTTGGGTAGTATGAACAGTACTTATTTTTTAACTGTGATTTTTACCTCGTTCTCATAGTTCAGTTCTATCGAATTTTTAACACTATTTTTGGAATAATCTTCATTCTTCTCTATTCCTGAACATTTTCGGTGTTTTTGCTCACTATGAATTCAACAAAACCAAGAATCGTTTCATTTAAAAAAATTTCAACCCGACCTCTCAACCTTTAACCCGTCAAAAAATCTGAAGTCGAGATGCGCGCGGGACGCAAACGAACTGAGACGCAAACGTATACACATAGAGTCGATTGTGCAAGTTTCGAAAAATAGAAGAAGGCGAGAGAGAGGGAGTGAGAGAGTGGCACTCTCTGACATAGAAAACTCTCCCCCCCCCTCCCATCGTTTTCCTCCGTCGTCGTCAGGGTGTGAGCCATCGGTGCGCTCTCGCCAACACTCTGCGTGAGCGCAGCTGCGGAGGAGAGAGAAGAAGAATTGAGGCAAGAAAGATCGATGCGGGCTTCTGCTCACAGAGATATAACAGCTTCCACCTGCACCAACTAGTCCACCATTGCGCCCCGGCACACCTTCGCCAAGGCAACCGATCGCCGCTTCAAGACACTCGTTTCGCGGCTCTTTTTACGCCGATTCTAACGACTACTATATAAGACCCAGTTGGATGCGTTTTTGAATAAGCTACAATTTTTTCGTACTTTGCTCGTCAACAGACTACAAATCTGAAGCCATACATACATATCCTTTGCAGTTTGTTTTACTGTTTTATCTCTAACAACCATCAAGCCTTGAATTGACTGCTAAACATTGCATCTTTTATAATTACAATGCAACTTTCTCGCTTGACACCCCACAATTACAAAACCAAACGACGTTTGTTCACTTTAATACGGGAACTATGGCTTAAACTGGCTCATTCATAGAAGTGAAGTTTCCCGAGAGTGGTAGTCTAGAGGAGTATGATTAATGTGAACAACGAAGGCACACAAATTCGCTCTCGGTGAGCCAGGTTTTTTGATTCCAATCTTGCACTCTACTTCTTCTTCTTATCCTTCTTTTATTTTTTTTCCTTTCCAAGTTTGACTCTAAAACAATATAACCGGGAAATCAATTGATGCTGTAAATGGCTTCATTCCATCTCAGCTACTAATTGTTTTTCTCATAATCTTGTTTTTCTCATATTTACATGTATTGTTTTCATCACCCATCGACTCAATCTTTTCCACAAGTTTTATTTATTCCACTTTTCATTCAGTATTATTAAATCCCGAGTACTCGTTTGGGATATTCATAACACTCTTATGAAATACTGAGAAGTGCGACAATCCAGTTCAAACTACATTATCCACGGACTTATTTGTTTTGGATGCCATCATTCAGAAAGTGCTTTCGAAACTTTTTCGATAGATTGTGATATCTCTCACCATAAATTCTGATTATAGAGTTCTGTAACTTCAAGTTTTTTAAAGACAATTGTTGCAAGTCGGCTTTTTGTTTCAGTCTTTTCAGTACTTTTCTCTCTCTTTCTCTCTCTTTCTCTCTCTCTCTCTCTCTCTTTTTCTTTCTCTCTCTCTTTCTTTCTCTCTCTCTCTCTCTTTCTTTTCCTCTCTCTCTCTCTCTCTCTCTCTCTCTTCTCTCTCTCTCTCTCTCTCTCTCTCTCTCTCTCTCTCTCTCTCTCCCTCTCTCTCTCTCTCTCTCTCTCTCTCTCTCTCTCTCTCTCTCTCTCTCTCTCTCTCTCTCTCTCTCTCCTATCCCTCTCAGCTGTGATTTTGTTTCATACCTCATCATGAACGAATCATCTGGTGCCATTGCATCTTCATTTCAGCAGACATCAGGACAAATTAGGATTTTCTTGATAGTCTAATACACGCAGCATCATTCAGTCTTTATCATTTCTTCTTTTAATTAATACTCTATTTCTAGTGTTTTACTTTATCAGACAAGCCATTGATTAAAGTTCAAGCCATTGATTAAAGTTCTTGCCGGCAAATTACATAATCCCTTGTCATTCTTTTTTTTCACTCACTTTTCTCTCAGATACTAGAATTGAAGCGAGAGTAACGAGAGCGGCAAGCAGTTTCCAGTGTATAGTGTAATTTGGAAGATCAGTGCTCTAATAATTACGCAGTGTGGAAGCGAACAAAAAGAATGAAATAGCATTGGTCGTCAACTAGCCAAGTTCTGAGACGAGCTTCGAAATTAGCGTACTAGCTGGCGTACACAAATTGATACACACACGCGCGCTTTCAGAGCCTTACTCTTTCCGAAGTTTCAACAAAAGAATGCATAAGCTATGAATGCTGTTTCTTCAATCAATTTCCACTGTAAATTCTGATTTTCATGATTTTTAAACTCTGAAACTTCTGGAAAATGGTATTTCTAAATCTCCTATCCGCTAAAGTTAGAACAAACAATAGGATCATCAAATAGATTTCTCTCCTTTGTGATTTTCAGATTGAAATATGTTTTGGAACTTTCGAGTTTGTCAAGTGTAGTGGATCTGTTTTAATCTAGATGCCAAATTTTTGAGAAATATCTTCACAGATTTTTTTATTGCAACAAGTAGTTCTAAATCGTGGAGTCATCATTAATTTTTCTATCTTTACCAAGTTCAAATTGAGTCAGTTTTTCTGATAATTTAGTCCAGAAGTTTGATGAATGAGTGGGATTTCTGGAATCTATCTTCTTCAGATTCTCTATTCTTTACAATTTTTGAAACATAGAGTCTTTGAACACATTACTGTTCAAGTTTCAAAAAAGATGTTTTTTTCAAATGAGGAAATGCAGAAGTTAGATGAACTGTTTGAACATAGAAGACCGTTTCTTTTGTTTTTCCCGGACATTTGAATTAGGCCAAAACCATATCACTTACCCACTTTCATGTCAAAAAATTTGTTTACTCATCAACTCAAGAAACGCAGTAGATTGTTCTCGATCCAACTCATCCTTTACATTTCGTTTCCGCATTCAGAATTCCCGCCAAAATCCGCCCCAAAAGCCTTTTCAAAGCATTGACCTCTTTGATTTTCGAGCCGACATGTCGATGGAACGTGGTTCGGAGGATGAGAAAACGACTTGAGTAGGTACACTCGTTGGCTGGTTTCCATTTGCATAAAGAAATCTCTCAGCTTTTTCTTATTCTCAAGTGAACATCCTAGTGACAGCTAGCTGTGCATACATGAAAGTTCTGGCTTCCTCGAAGACACCTTTTGTTCACAAGTCACTTGAGTCTCCCCAAACTTTGACGTTGATGACATACTAGCGATACGTGTGTTTCATTGATTTTTTTAATTGGTTATGAAAGTGTCTGGAAACGTTTCCTAATGTTAACGTTAGGTTTCCAACCTTCAAACCAATGAAACTGCTCGAAATGTCATTTTTCCACTTTTTTTCGTTTTTTCGTAAACATGCTAGTCCAAAGTGACTTTCAATGTACATTCAGAGGTTACTGAATAAAATACCAGGACTTCCCCGACAGGCTTATGTTTGCAGTCCAATTGTAATCTTTAATATTTTTAGACGACATCAAACTTCTGGATCAGCATAATCTGTGGGGCTTTGTAAAATACACAGTATCCTTTATTCCACATCATTCTCTCCTTTTAACCTTATTTTTTTTTCACTAATTATGCTCCTGACGTTTCCAACACGACGTTTGAAAGTATCCGACTCCCACCATCATCAAGCATTCCAGTGATTTCTTCCGTGAGAGAGAAAGAGTGTATGTGCACTTCTCTCATTTCCCTTTGAGTAATTTATCACCAACGGTGGAAGATATTATAGAAGACAACCATCAGTCGACACCAATGAGATTTCAAGCACTCTAAATGAGCTCTGCTGGAGCCGCGTTTCCAGAGCAATGCCAATCACATTCTCCACAGCTATATCCTGCCGCCTTGCTTATTTTTCAGAAACGGCTACTTTGATACTTTGTTCTCTGCCAGAATTATTACATAAAATACCGTCAAAACAGATACGAACGGCACCACATTCAACGTACGTGAAAACTTATTATCTTCATTTAGAACTTCATTTCTTTCTTATTTCTATTATTGATGACGTCTACTCCAAAAAAAACTTCCAATCTCCAGAACATAAAAAATAACACGTTTCTCCGCGGAACAGAATAATTAACGAAGGCATCAGATTTGTATGCAGATTATAAATTTGCCAGACTCAATGCGAACATTCATTCTTGAGGAGAACTACTTCCAATTAACCAGACTAATTTCCGGAGCGATAAGAAATGATGAAGTACACGTTTCTTCCCGGAACTCTGGCAAGAGATTTCCGCTGCAGATTATGAATCCTTCAAATACGATGATCATTCCTATTGTCTTGAGCCTTGCGAATATCTTACTTACTTCTACTTCAGATATATATATATATATATATATATATCTTTGTATCTTAAAACTGATTTTGCAGAAGTAATCCTCATTTATTCTTCTTGTTGTACTAAAGAGAACAAAAAATCTAAACTTTTTTTAAAAATATCTCTTTGTAGGACATTGAGGAAAACATAGGAGCTTTTTTTTCAAAAATCTCACATATTTTGAAATTTAAAAAAGTCAACACAAAATCAATCATCGAGTTGTATTTTTTGAAACTAAAAAAAACTTCAAAATATTTCATTTAACTCAAGTTCTACGAAAACAAATGTCGACACTAGGTTAGAGTTTACATCTCAAGCAAGTATAAAACGGCATAATTGAGTTTGGAAGCATATTGTCAAGCAAAAAAGTTTGCCGCGATCTGAGCTCTTCACTCGCTCTTGCCCTGAACCTTTTTTCAATCCCACAACTCTCGTTCCCTCGGTTTGTGATGTAGGAGAGCGGATTAAATATGCACCTGGCACTCAGTCGGCCTTCCTTTTAGATACAGCGCTCTTTCTGAGTCTCCACAACTCCCTTCAACCCATGTGTGAAAAAGAGACGTCTATTCACAACCTTTATCTCATAATTCCATTTCTCCCTTTTCTTCCTCTTTCTCTCTTTTCTCTCTCTCTCTCTCTCTCTCTATCTTTCTCTCTTTCTTTCTTTCTTTCTTTCTTTCTCTATTCAACCAAAATGGAGTGGGACTGGGTCGCAAATCATGCCCCTCTCAATTAGACATTGAATTAATTTGAACGATGGTTCCGTGCCCTCCTCGTTTAATCTTCCTCCTAGTTTTTACTGTCTCCTCCTTGCTCTTCTTCCATCAATTGTCCATCCATTCATCCTAGGCCCAATTTGCAGGCGCATTCCGAGAAGTATAACAGCGTGACCTGACACCTGCAGAGACCACCTTATGTTTCTGGTTACTCACGGCAGATAGTCGTCAAAACAGCTAAAAGGTGAGCACTTTTTTCATCATTGAATTTTTGTGAGAGTTTTGAGATGATGATTTGTTTCATCCTCACAAAAAAAGAAAACGCGAGGTTGAACCTTGAGCATGAGAAGCATGTTCTACATATGTATTTTATGTTACTTTCCGGGCGCATAAAGTGCAAGCTCCTGCTGAGGGGATGAAAGAAATTAGGTGTTAAAGATATGCGTCTATGTGGTATGTGTATGTGATCCAATCAGAACTAATCCTCGGCGACTTTGTTATGCTAAACGACGTGTTGTATCTATCTGCCCAGAGTTCTGACATCATTCCTCTACTCTCGGGGTTCTTTTCTGTCACTTGCTTCTTGAGCCTAAGAGAGGGAGAGGGAGGAGAGTCGTTGCCCTGTCGTCGTCGGCCACCCTCTCCAACAAAATGTTTAACGGGGATGAGCTGAAAATGTAAATTGATACGTAAACACTCATGAAATCCGTGCACAGCGCTCGTGTCTCCAATCCTTGTTTCATTGCAGGATGGACGATCCTTCATTAATGCCCGACCTCTCTCACTTATCGGCAGAAGAACGCGAGATCATCGAACAGGTTCGACTCTTTTTTGTTTTGCTGAAACCAGATACAACCCGCCATAAAAATAGAGTTCATTGAATTCGAGTTGCGTCAAACAATGCAATACAACACCTCTGGCCATTGGATAAAAAGCAGAAACCACATGCCTCCTTTTATCAGCTAATTTAGAAGTGTCCAGTTCATAAAAAGAGTCAGATTTCATCAGACACACACAAACATACACATCCAGAACGATTCAGCTTGAAATAGAATGCATTGCAGGTCTTCAAACGGCAGAGAGATGAAGAAGAAAAAGAAACGCAAATGTCCCAGTGAGTGATTCGATCATTTTTGCGCGCCCTCTTAATGGTTCATGGGAAACGTTTGGTAATTAACTGAGAGTCAACGAAAAAACAAGAACGCGCAGAAGCAGCGTTGCGCGTGTCTCCTGAAAATGTTGGGCGTCTCTGACCGACCCCTGAAATGATTGATGCGCTATTTTTGTCACCAGGGAACGGAAGAAGAGTTGGGTGATGGCAGGAGAGCACCTCGCGTTTCTTTGTCTTGGCCAATTAGCTTTTCACTCACTTATAAAAACACAAGAGCCTTAAGTGCATGTCGTCTGAAAATGCAACAAGCATAGGGAAATTGACGAGTTGAACGAGAAAAGTGCTAAAATGGGGCTCTTCGGTCTCAACTCGTTTTATCTTGTGCAAAGTCAAAGTAAAAGTGATACATTTCAGAATGAAATGTCTGATCCATATTTCGTTTGTTAACTCATTGCGTTCAACATTAAAAACAAAAAATATGACAATTTGATTGGAAAGAGTGGAAAATTTGAGTTTAAGAAAAATTCAACTCGGTTTATATCTTGAACAGTCTTTCAACAAGAGCGAAATACGGTTTTCAAAAAAAATGTTATCTTAATCGTTGCTTGTTTCACTAGAAAATTTTATCTGTGAAACACAAACAAAAGTTTCTTTCATGATAGTTTCATGGAGAGGTTTTCTGAAGTTGTGAAAAGTCAGAACAGAACAAATTGATGAACAACAGTTTTAATACTGTCGAACGGGAAAAAACTGAGGATTGAAGCTGAATATTCACAGAAGTCTTGTCTTTTCCCAATGAAACAACTTGTTATGATGGTTCAATATTTCCCACTGTAACTTTTTGCAGAGATATTTTTGCTCATAACCCGCAGAATGCTCAGACAAACTTGGACCCCTAATTTCTCATGTTCTTCTCCCCAACTGCCACCGTGACACTTTCTTGGTCATAAAAACATTCAGACATTTCACGGAAAGCAATTTGAATAATTTCTGCTGGGTCTCCCTTTCCGTGTGCATTTCAAATTGGCCAACATACTGCGGCCAGTACACGAGGCGACCCCGTTACATACACGATCCCCGCCAACCCAATATTGTATTTCACGGGGGTGTGCCAAAAAGGTCTCTAACTCGCGCTCCCTCTCTCCGGAATGTCCCAACCAATGCAGTAAAACCAGAATGAATGGACTAGTCGGGAAAGTTTCGCATTACATCCACACGTATTCCACTCCGAGTTTGGCCAAATATGGAAACTTGTCTGGTTGAGTCCAAATATCAAATTGATAAGGACAACCTGGGACGGGAAAAAAACGAAAATTAACTTCTCAAATTTTCACATAAAATCATAGTTGTTGACAGCAAGAAGCAGGGGTCACTGACAAAAAGGCAGATCTAGCTCTCTTCACACATTCTCTATTCTTCCTTTTGCAGAAAAGCGTCAGAAGAACTTGAGGAGCTTGACAAAACACTCAACGAGCGGAAAGAGCTGTCTAAAAAACTGATAGGAACTCAAGACGACGCGATTTGTCAAATTTGCCAGATCACTAAGTTCGCTGATGGGATAGGTGAGTATGATGGAGCTGTGGGATGTGATTCAATTGAAGAGCAGAATTTCTTCAGAATATTATGAAGCGAAATTCGTTCAAGTTTGATAGTCTTACAGAACCGAGGAAACTTGTGAGAGAACAGAATGAAACAATCTAGTTGGTCGAAAGCAAAAAAAAAACTACTCGTTTTGGCTGTTTCGTCAAAAACACAGATAGATTTTGACCAAATGGATTAAAATATTGAATGACATTACAAAATATACAGTTTAAAAGAACTAATCACAAAAAGTGATTTTTTAAACAAATATAAAACGACTCATGAGATTTTAAAACTCTGATTTTTGAAAAAAAAAAACCAAAAAACAACTTCCAGGACACAAATGCTTCTACTGTCAATTGCGAAGTTGTGCTCGATGTGGTGGAAGATCTCAAAGCAAAGGAAAGGTGAGTAAATCACTAAATAGGCACAAAAAGACGTGGAACCTCTACTCTCATCGCATCGCTGCTTAATTAAAGTTGTCTCGTTGTCAAACAGCCTAGTCACTTTCTTGATTTTTGCCGTATCAACGTTATTTTTCAGGTCATTTGGGCTTGCTCTCTTTGCCAGAAGAGACAACAAATTCTGGCCAAGACTGGGAAGTGGTTCCAACCTGACGAGCCAGTACCCAAAACTTCGGTTTCAGGATCGCCGTCTCAGGCTCCTAGGTTGGTTTTGAATTTATTTGTTTGAAATTAAAATGAGTGAATGAAATAAAAGTTTAACCGTTCAAAACCTTGTAAAACATTGTACAAATGTTAACGTTTCAAAAATTATTTCATAAAAGTTTCTGAAAAATTCGATTCCGAAAACTTAAAATATTGGTTCTGAATTTTTCCCCGAAATCTTAAGCACAATTTTCACTAAAAACAAATCCTCGACTTTCAAAGTAGGTTATAGTTGTTTTTCCCGGACGACAGGATAATAGCCCTTTTGCAAAGCCGAGAATATTCGTCTAGAAGAGCGCTCACAAAGTGTAATTAAAACTCATCTAAAACACTGCTCTTTTTACGTATACGCTCAATTCCTATGAACGAAGGGGCCACAGACAAAATCAGTGCAAGAATCTTAATTAATCGGGGGGTCTGCAAGCATTTGATGGGCATGTTCTTACCCATTTTGTGCCAAAGTTTGTATTAGTCTGGTCCCGCGAGAAAACGCGGATACAAGTCATAAACTGGAGAAATCCATTAAAACGGGTCTCTTTCCTACCCCTTCATGAGCAACTTTTTTACATGAAGTCGTAAACAGCGAGCCAGAGGCAACATTGTATGTGGCCGTTAACATCCCTAACGGCCATCTTCTATTCCCAACCTTTTCCATGACGCAACTCGTCTTCCATAACAAAATAATTGTTTATTGCAGCCCACAACCCAGTCAACCTGACCTGCAACAGGCCGAGACCTCAGCACCAATGCAGAACCATCAAAATCAACAGCCGATGATGAACAATATCAACAACAGTCAGCAGTTGCCACAAAATTACCAACAGCAGCAGCAGCAACAGCAAATGCGTGGCAATCAGCAAGGACCTCCTATAAATCAGCATCAGCAACAGCCTCAACAGTTCCAACAGCAACATCATCCCAATCAGATTCACTCTCAGCAAACGCAGCGGCCTATGGTTAGTTTCTAATAATGCTTGATAGTTTTCTTCTTTCTCAGAATGACAACAGGATGATGGGTCCCGGAACAAACGGAAGTCATATGGATCACGGCCCTGGCGGCAGTCAGATGCCAATGAACCAGCAACAACGACCGAACAATCATATGCAGCAAGGTAAGCCTTCTTTCATTTCTGTTCCTCCAGCGTGAAGCAGCAAAACTTTTTTTTCACGATGGAAAACAATACCCCACATTGTTTTCAAGTTGCTTTTCACAAACAAGTTCGAATTCAGGAAACACGCAGAACAAACGGTTACAAGAAGATCGACGGCAGAATACACTGCATCGACAGCCATCCTTGGAGGTAAAGATATTCCACGCTAGTAATACATGCAAATTGGGTTTAATTCCAGGCGGATCAATACAAAAAGCAGCAGGGAAATGGCAGTGTAGCTCACCACAAGCAAACTTACGACGGTCATCCTCAGCAACAGCAACCTCCTCAGCAGTTTCAGAATCAACAGCGACCTCAACAACAACAACAACAACAACAACAACTCCAAAACCAACACCAGCAGCAACAGAGGTTTGGCTTTAATTAACTACACCCCTCGCTCATCCCAAGCCCCAGATATCGTTGATGAACGAATTCTCTTTTTTTCCCGAGTCCTCCCTTCATTTACAAGCTCATTCTCTTTGTTTTTATCCAGTGTTCGGCTAGTTTCGGTCTTGCTACACATAGTTTCGAAGTTGTTTAAACTCCGTGTTATTTTTAGCTTCTTCTTCATAAATTAGAAATGCCGTAGGTGTGAGATAGGAACATGAGATGACGTACGTAATTCTCGCTCGATTGAGAATGAGCAGCATAAAATATGATATGATTTTTTGAGTGGGTGAAAAAGATATTAGCAATTCTGGAATGTTTTTTTTCTGAAGAAGTACATCAATGGTTGTGGACTTACACTATAAATCCATCATTTGATTATGACAATTTCCAAGTGTGAATTGTATCTTCACGAAGTTTTTCCAGCTTTGGAAACCAACAAATGGATTCCTTCGACCGTCAACAAAGACCACCTGAAAGAAAAGTCTCGACGACTCAACGTCCTGTGTTTTTTGCCGGTGATGATGCGGGAAGTAATCCACGGCTAAATCAAAGGTAAGTGACAAAAATCAACAGCGCGATGAAATCATTTCAGGCGAGAAGACGGTCCGAGTCAATCTCAAGACAGGGTGACAGAAGAAAATTACTCCTCCTCGTCGCATTTTCAATCGAACAATCGAGGTTTGTTGAATTATACTGAATTTCGACGTGAAAATGATTGATTCAGCAGACGGACGTGCATCAAACGATCGAAGGAAATCGACGGTACGAGCAGTGCCGTCGGAAGCACCTAGGTCAAAGAATCGGTTACACAGGTTAGTAGATTAGAAACCAAACGATTATTCGTAGTTTTTGTTACATGTGAACACTTCGATAGTTTTCGAATGTCAGCTAAAGTATGTGATTTTTTCTCTGTGATCTTATTACTTTTCAAATCACTCAGAATCAGTATACAAAAAAAACTTCAAAATGGAACGACATTAGAACAATCAAATTTTCGAACTCGTGCTGAAAAACCTATTTTCAAAGCTTCATTTTTTCACAGCGTTTTCTAGAGTACTCTGCACTTGGAAACAGAAAAAAAACCCTCAAGCTCGCGAGAAAACTGCTCAAAAACGTTTTTTTCACTTCATTTTTCGCAGTTTCCTGAACTGCTCTGCACATGAAAACAGAAAAACCCCTCAACATGTCAAAGAAAGTGCGCCCCAAACGCTCGAGCAAAGCCATTAGGTGACTTGTTTCACTTATTACGCTTTATTGCATTGGCTTGTCAATCTTCGTTTTCTGCTTTGTTTCATTATTCCATTAGCGACTCTCGCCAGGCCACCATCAACCCACTCATCCTTTTTCATCACAATTTTTCACGAAATCACGGTGGTGGTAACATACCATATCACTCACGAAGCTTATGAGGGCAATAGACTGGCAAAACAGTGTGTATACGTGTATGTTCCGCCTGAATGAAATGAAAGAGCTGAAATGTGCTCTTCCATTTACCGAGAAGTGGATTTTGAGCAGTTTGCCGAGAAACCAATTTGCCCCGAACGCTTTTTTTTTGACGATCACCTTTTTAAATCGAGCAACGGCGAAACTATGAGCCGGGCGTGAGTTCACGCGTTTTTTTAGAAAAAGGTCCAAAAGAAACGGGTTGTATGTATTTTCTAAATTTTAAATAAGCACGTGTTGTGTTATTGTAAAATTGAGCCGGTTAAAACATGTAGAATTGGAGTTTCAACGTTTTAGTTGAATTTCATATGGGAATTGGTAGCGAACAAATGTGTCAGCGTGATTTAATGAGTAATATATTTTCCTACCGTTGCAAGTATACCCTCACTCTAAAGTATACCGTCACTCTAAAGTATACCGTCACTCTATTCGAAATATCGAGAACCAGAAGTGAAGTTTTGGCTATCCTTACCGAAAATAATGTTCAAACTCGGCAAGGCTTGTGAAGAGTTTGAAATCAGTAAATAATACTGGCAAGGTGAACTCATATACCAGTAAAGCTCGATTACAAGTTAAAATTTTACTTTCCACTTTGGAGATGGATTGGGTCGGGTTTCAGTTCTCGATTTCAACAGTGAATCACTTTTCATTTGAAAAAATTACACAAGTTTTAATATCAAAGAGCAAGAGTTGTCACAAGCTAGAGAAAAAATGTAATAACCGCATTGAGATTCGTGGTAAAAACTGCATCGGTCAAGAAAATCTTGAATACGTTTCGCAAACCAGCGGAGAAAAAACTTAAACCAGTGAAAGTGAGGCTAAAACGTTGATATTGTTTAATCAATATGGGTACTCGTGACAATCTCAATCAGTAATCTAATAAAAAAGTTCGACTGAAAACTTCGAAGGTTTCAGATATATCATACAGAAGTTCTAGAAAGTGAATCATGATTTTCTACTTTCATTAAACCAAGAAGTGAATTATTTGGAGGATGAGACTCAACTTTCAGACAACTCCGATCGATGTCATCGTCAGAAGAAGAAGCCGAAGCAGGCCCATCCCGTGTCCTCCATCCCGACGAGTCTGTGCAGCGGCTTACGGAGGAGTGCAATTCTGAGAAGGGTTTGTGTGCGTTCCTTCGCCCCCAGTGTGCCTAGTAGCAAAACTTTTCATCAATTTCCATTGCTCTTCTCTTTTTACCGGTCTGTATAGTCAATCAACACCCATTCTAACGGGAGCCATATAGGGGCGGTGAACGCCCCATAAAAGGCCGTTCTCAATTCCATCAAAATGATTAACAGGACACGGCGAAGCGCGTTCTTTTCGTTCTCACACAACAACTCGCTCCAAATCTTAGCAATTCGACATCAATAATTGATGCGGAGTAAGAAAGCTCTTCTCACCGCTTCTTTTCTTTGCTCCGACAACCCCAGACAACCTGAACATACCACCACAACCAGTGTCCTTTCAGATTTGCTCCGCTACATCTACGGCAACGACGTAACCAAATCCAAATCTAGTGAGTCACAAATCAAGTTATACTCCAAAACTCCGCGGCTAATCGCTTTTTGACGCGCTTAAGTCACAGTTGTGTGGTATTCTTTTCGTCCAGCTGCATTCTATTTCTTTGCCCATCTATGTGGGCGATTTGCCGGCTTGTTTTGACACAGAGTCACAAAATTTTAATGAACCGGACAGATTTTGAGTAATCAGTGATAGCTTGAAAACATTCCTACTCGAGTTGTCCCATTTCAAACATCATTTTGTCTGATTTTAGTTGACTCACCGCGAAAAAACAATATTTGACAGTGGTCTTTTTACTTTTTCATGGGTTTGAAATTGGTTTTCAATTAGTGATCAAACTCTACTCACGTACTGTATGTTCCCTTAATACCACTGGAAAGATAGGACTCCTGCAATGCCCTAAGACAAGCGAAACTTGAAAACACGATAAATTCTTCCATCTTGAAATTTATGATGTAGTTAACGATTCACTCAGCGTGGGATCTGCACGTCATATGATATTTTGCTTCTGGAGCACACAAGTAAAAGTATTCAAACATTTCTTTAAAAAAAAGCAAAACCTACTTTCTGTTGTAAAATTAATCAATAACTCAAGATCGGTCAGAAAACGGACGTGAACTGTCAACGTCCCCGATTCGAGTAATGATGTCACCGTCACGACACCCACCTCCAAAGCACAACTCTGCAGTGATACCAGGAGACGTGCTTGCAGCGAAGATTAAAACTTATTTATCGGTAAGTTAAACAAATCATTCAGCACCTTGATCTTATTATTCAGCACCCCGTCACATGGCAACCAAGCGCCGACCAAAAACGCCTCATCGGCCACATGATCCTACACAAGACTGACAATAGTCCAAACGGGGATCTTGGCCTAAAAGTCGTGGGTGGTCGCAGATCAGACACTGGCAGACTTGGAGCATTCATAACGCAGGTTAAGCCTGGTGGAGTTGCCGATAGTGTCGGAAGACTGAGGCCAGGTGAGCATAAGAGGACTTGTGACGGAGTTCTGAGGGTTTAAATTTTTTTTTGAAAAATGAGAAAAAAAAGTTCAAACATATTTACGATTTTTTCAATTAAAAACTCTTTTCGAAAGAAAATACGGCTCAAAATGAATTATTTTCAAAAAATATACAAATAAAGATATTCCGTGTGAAGATAAATCTGAATTCTTGGAGAATTGATGATACGAATTTTCCTAAAATGAAGTATGCTCATGAAAACTTAACAAAACTGGTAGAAACAAAATTACAAAATTGAAGTTTTAGAAGTTTATTCATTTCAACATTTAAAATTGAAAAAAAAACAACAGAAACAAGCAACACAGTTAATAAAATAAGAGGAGGTCGATTCTTTTTTTATCACCCCGATCTTTGTTCAAAATTCAGTCATTCTTTTTTCCAGGAGACGAAGTTCTCGAATGGAACGGTCAACCACTTCAGAACGCAACCTACGAGCAAGTTTACGAGACTATCGCAGCTAGCAAACACGAGACCCAAGTAGACCTGATCGTCTCCCGCTCAGCAACGTGAGTTCAGAAGAATTCAAATTAGACTCGCACTTGTGCATAAGCAAACAACCCAAAACGCAATAAATGTTAATTCAAACAACCCAAACTAGGGTATCCGTCTCACTAGCTGTGCTCCGAGCTGGAATTAATCAAAACGCGTCGAGGGGTTTTGTGCGTGGGGGTTCTCTGTCTAGAAAAAAGAACACTACCTTTCAGGTTGCCCGGAGGTGATGATTTCCTGAATGTGCACACGCACTCGACCTCTGCCACCGCTCGACAACTGCCCAACCCGCAGTACGTCATGGCTCAAGGTAGGCAGCTCGCTGCGAAAGACCACACAAGAAGAAATTCAGACCCGTACTATTCAAGGACTGCCTCCCCATTGCTAACACAGCTATCACACTCACAATCTGCAATGCTCGTTCATCCGGTTCATCAGATGAGCCCTCAGCACCGTGCAAGTGTAAACTCTTTTTATCCTGAGTTTGCACCGCCTATTCCTGATCATCAGTCTTTTGGAAAAGGGCACATTTTTGGAAGGATTGAGGTAGGTTATGATAAAAATATGAAGTTGCTGACAACGAATGATCTCTTTTTTAATCAATCACTAAACACGAGTGACAAATACATAATAAACTCATGAAAAACAACAACTTCCTCAAGTTTACAACTGTTTTTCGTTCAAATTTCACGATTTAGCTGACTTTTCAAAAAAAAAACCAATTTGAGTTCGAAAATTTGTGAAATACCCATGACGTCACTCCAGATCTCGATAATGTACCTTCACGCCGAGCGTCAACTCTCGATAGCGCTTGAACGAGCAATGGACCTGCCACCAAGACCGGATGGATCCCCGAGAAACCCATACGTGAAATTGTTCCTACTCCCGGACAGAAGTGAAAAATCCCGCCGGCAGTCTGCAGTACTGGCTGAAACACTGCTGCCAGTATGGAGTGAGGTCTTTTACTACAATGGAATCACAGAGCCACTCGTATGTCAGAGAGTTTTGGAGGTATTTGTATAGCATCGAATGGAGTATAAGCATGTATTCAGGTGACTGTGTGGGACTATGACAAATTTGGTACAAATAGCTTCCTTGGTGAAACACTGCTTGACCTTTCGTGTGTACCATTAGATGGAAGGACTCTGATGTATACCTTGGTTGACATGGATGAAGACAATCCGCTCAGAACGGTAAGTTGCAGACATTGTGGATTCAGACTATACGGTCTTACAGAGAATCCGCATGCGGAAGAACTCCCTCTACTCGCAGTACCCCAACAGACCGCATTCTGAGATGAACTTTTCGTATCAACCTCCACCTGGTAAAGGTTAGACAAGAGAAAAAGAAATAAAACAGAAAATAGCTTCAGATTACTACCAAGAATACTATGACGACAATGAGCAGATGAGACGGAGTACAACCTACGACAAGGGAGTCCCAAGGCGACCCAGAATGCCAGAGCAGGAAGACTGGAATATCAACCAGTCATCGGGATATCTCTCTGATCATGGATACACTCAAGTCAACGTGCAGTCTCACTTGCCAAGATATCGTCAAAGACGGCCGAGAAGTGCAACAGCAATGAGACATAGTGAGTCGCAACAATCAAAAAATGAATAATCATATAATTTTAGTGGCGCGTGAAGACATGGGCGCATCGAGACCGTACACCAAGGCTTTGCCAAGTGACCCTTATGAGGAAGATGAACAACAACCAGACAGAAGAGCTTATGCTATGAGAGCAGCAAGAGAGCATATTCTGAGAGGGACCAATGGTATCCAACTAAACGAAACTCAGGGCTATGGAAGTGATGGGAGTGAGACCATGAGCGTTCATTCGTGCAACAGCATGCCTATTGTCACGTGAGTTTGAAGGAGAGGGACTTCAGAAAAATATATGACTCCAGAACAATTAATAGAAGACAAGCAAGACTTCCCGCAGAGAATAATCCATCGCAAGAAGCATCTGTAGAAGAGTACGAGGAACGACGACCACGTCCTGTTAGAGAAGACAGCACACCCAAACAGTCAACAGCTGGAGTGAACAATATGAAAGAGCGGAAGAAGAGCCTGATGACTAGGTTTATTCCTGGAAGAGGGGCTGGAGCAGGTGAGCTTGTTTCAGATTCAGAATACCATTCAACATTTCAGAAGGGAAGCGGACCGGCTTTGCCAGATCTGAAGAAGTTGGAATACCCGAGAATCTCTCCACGGATCGTCTCCAACCCCCATTTCTGAAGCAAGCAAGCAGGGAGAGCACAGACTCGGCTCATTCTGACAAGTTTGTGAATTATTCTAAAAGTTTCACATGAAAATATTAAAGCTGGATGCCGGTTCTGGCTGATGGTCCACTTGGAACATTTGTGGACAACCTCGGCCCAGGCCAAGTTGTCGGAAGGCAGGTCCTAGCGTCTCCAGTCCTTGGAGAAATCCAGATCGGAATCATGACCGGCAGGTCCGGCATTGACGTCGAAGTCATCAGAGCCAAGAATTTGGTTGTCAAACCCGGTGTTAAAGTTTGTCCAGGTAAAAACGAGAAAAAAAAATCAAAAACATTGCGTTTTGTTTCAGCTCCGTACGTAAAGGTTTACTTGATGGAAGGCAAGCAATGCATTGCGAAGGCAAAAACAAATCCGGTGAAAAAGACAACGTCACCTTTATTCCAACAACACTTGATTTTCAACGACGCACCAAAGAAAAAGATGCTCCAGGTAGGAAAATAAACATTTCTGTTCCTAACTCATGTTCCAAATTATAGATAACCGTCCTCGGTGATTATGGCCGCATGGAAAGAAAAGTTTTCATGGGAATTGCTCAAATTCGCCTAGACGATCTGGAACTTGGTCCACAACCACTGATCGGATGGTACAAGCTATTCCACAGCTCATCTCTTGCAGGAACTGGTCCTGTGAGAAAAGATTCTGAAGTGTCGTTGTCCAACCAACCCTGAAAATCTCGTTTTGGATCCACAAGTACCGGTTAATAAAATGTATAGTCTACCAAAACCACCATTGTTGCCGTTGTCTTAGCACTCCTGTTTCATGCATCAAGTATGGGTTTTAGACCGATTTAATGAAGTTTGTTTGAAGCCTTTGGGCAAATTTACGTCTTGGGTTCCAGCTATCGATGTCATATTCTGCAAAGAACAAATTGTTATCTTTTGAAGATCTTAAAAAACACTCGTTCCCATCTTTCAAGAAAAAGTGTCTCCACTAAAACCCTTGTGAAACCGAAGTTTAAAACGAATCGACGGGTTTTGACGTGAACAAAGAATTGTACCAACTACTGAAATTTAGCTCATGCCATTTCTTATCAGCTTATCCTGTGAACTTCTTTCAGTTTTAGCCCCATGTAATATACCCTGTCGCCTGTTCTCATACATTTTCGAGCGTTGGTGAAATGCCTGGGTTCAACTGCTTCTTTTTATTTATCGATTCTTATTGCAATAAAATTATGTATGTTTTTCTATACAGTTATCACACAACAACGTAAAATATGGCTGGCTAACGGGAAATTGTTGTTTTCTTATCTTAGGATTTTAATGAATATATGTACATGAACATTCCTGGTAAGAGCATATTCCCTAGTCATGCCGCTTTTATGAAACAATACATCGGTAGTTAACAATTTGTGTGTTCCAACTTTCACGTAGATAAAACGGCAGAAAGAAAGTTTTGACCTACGAAGTTGGGTTGTGGCGCATTCCCGAGTATTCACAAAAGATCAATCTAACTAACTAATCCGGTAGATGCGTTGGTAGATAGTAATCTAGTCTAGTTACTAGGCTTTCCCGTGAGTTTCTGAAATGAAGGTAAGTATTGTATAATTATTACCGTTATCTATTACCTTTTTCCAGGGTCTCAATGAAATTAGCTGTTTGGTTACACTGACAGCGTGTTTATACCAATTCATAAGTTACCGACTGGAAATTCCGAATCAAACTTTGGATTGTGTAAAACAACATTTTGATACAGTTGGAGTTGCAAGCTTGCAGAATAACCATGAATTATATCAGGTTGACTTTTATCGATGACATTTTTTAATTTTTAAAACAGATTCTAGAAGCTCTACCGGATGATCGGGCGATAGTTCTCGTTAACAAAGTGAGATCTTGAAACTATTTGAATTATATTGACTTTCAAACTGTTATGATTTTATCATCGATTTCACGTGAATTGACTTTCTTGCTTGAAAAAATACCTGTGCTCTCTCAGCATGCTCTTGAAATGATCAACAACTGGCTATGCAATATTGATAACTTTGAAAAAGCCATCAACCGAATTATGGTTTTTACACTGGATTCCGAAGCAGAACAAGACTTGAGAAGTAAATGGCCTCATCTCGAAGTCTTTAATTTGGACATTCCTGTCATGGTGAGCTTTCATTTTATGAAACCATCTCATTGTTTTCAGTCCGAGCCATTTAGAGCCGGTCAATGCCAATATCAACTTTTCCAACTGCTCCGTGCAAACCTTGCTCAACTTATGAGCTCAATCGGAAAACCATGTTGGTTTGTTCAGCCGGATACCTTTTGGAAGCAGAACCTATTCGATGTCATAGGTGCCAGTAAAATTTTTCGAGAGAAAATTTTGAAATTCAGAAACCGATTCTACATATGATTTACTGTTTGATGTTGAAGGAGAAACTGAGCTCACGTCCAGAATGATTGCTGGAGGAGTTTTTCATATCAACCCTACTCTGGCGACTTCTAAATTTTTTCATTCTATAACTCAACAACTGAGGTTTGTTTTCTTCCCTCTTTTTCTTGCTTATTTACTTTCTCTCTTTTCACTTCTTTTTCAAGTTCTTTTTCAGAAACTCTTACTCAACTGACAACAACATCATGTCTTCTATGTGTCTCTCTAAAGAATTTGGGATAGAGTGTAAATTCATTCCATACAGGTGATAGCATGAAATTTCCGAATCAAAACTTCCACAGGACTGTTGCAAACTGGCGATGGAGAAACTACGACTTTACAGAGACTCCTGCTTTATTACAGTTTGATGACTATATCGCACCTGGAAGTATGAATAAATTGAATCGGTAAGTGGTTTGAGACAAGTTTTTTGAGAAATTTTGTACTTTCAAAAAAAAAATATCGATTAGAAAAATGTTCTGAACACCCGCAATTTTTGTTGTATACATACTTGTTAATACTTTCCGTGTTTTCAGAAAAAAAAATCAGAGTGACTGCTCATGTTTGATTAAAGTTATGGTCAGAAATAAAAAAAAACTTGTAAAACTTTTGACCGCTACTGTATAAGAATATTGAAAAAATTAAGAGAAAAAATAAGAGATCTGAATGTTTTCAGAATTTACTTATCTGGAGCCTGTTTTTCACACCAAAACAACACTTGTCGACGAACGCCATCGCTTGACGGGCTCATTTCAATGAAGGAACTTCGAAAATGGAATTTCCCATCTCCAGCTCTATTAACTTTTGCTCATGATATCTGCGAAATTCTGTGTTCTTACTTTCCTTTTCTGACCCAAATACTAATCCAAAGAGTTTTCCCAAACGTTGCTTACTTCCTCCTATGAACAACAAATTAGTTCCGATCCATTTGAGTGCTGTAGATCCGTGATTTCGATAAAAAGGCACGATAAAAATGCTTACTCGACAGTAAAACCTCACATCCAACAAAACATGCGAGTTCTTCTGGTTGCCTTCAGCCAAATCGTTGTCTTGGTCTCATCGCAGTACAGGCAATCACCACCGCCTGTGGTACTGAAAGATGCGGTGAGTTGGGAAAAAACACACTTGTCGACAGAACTCTTTACAGTCATACACACGACCGACAATTCAAGTGTCACCATCGTACTTCTATCAAGAAGCGCCAAAGAAATCTGAATACAGGACGCCGCCTCCTCCACCACCACCGACTGCAACATACCCGGTTGGTTGATATTTCGGTTTTTGTTCCAGGATCTGTATGATTCCAGGTAGAAACAACTAGATGAACAATGACTGATTAAACAACTGTAAAAAGCATTCTTTCTTGCAAACGAATTCCGAACTAGGTGACAAAAAATTGTCGCAAAACTTCAAAACTCTGATATCAAGGGCAGACAACATGGAATTTTATAAATAGAATTGATGATCGAGATAGTAATTGGGATCTTTTTTTTTCATAAAGACAAAACAGAAGTTCAATATGTGTGGAAGAAATACTGACGACAAATTTTGTGGGAAAAAACCCTCTAATGACTCCGAATAGAAAATTTCAACAAGTATAAAAATATACTAGTTTTCTGAAAATCTTATTCCATGTTTTGCTGTCATTAAACTACGAAAAATAATATACGGACTCTTTCAAACGAAAAATTCAGTATAATTCAGACACCACCAAAAGAAACCGATAGGCCGTACAACTACCCAGAGAGAAAAGCTCAAATGGCAGGATGTTTCAACAACGACCATGGGTACGCGTGCTGTAGTAAGGATCTCCAGAAGACTATGGAGAAAGTTGCAGCGGTAGGAGCTTTTTGTGTTTTTTAAGCAAAAGTACTGTTTAGTCACTCTTCACCGATCAAGATTTCCACCGTTGCAATACGCAAAAAACAGCGAACCACGTTCAGGAAATGTGTGAAGAAGAGTTTCCGAGTTTTTCAATGAATTCACCGATTATTCATTCAGATACGGAGTTGAATTTGAGACAGTCGTCGGTTTGAGTGATTTTGCTCAAAGGGTGCACTTCAGAGGACCCTATGTGTGTAAGATTGAGAGGAATGGACGGTAATTTATCACTTCTTTGCGTCTATCATCCCTTTCAGATTCATTCTGGCATATGGCAGCCCACAGTTTGACAGAGAAAAGAACGACAAGTTCCCAGTACCAAGACCAAAGAGACATTACTCAAACCACACTGTTGACATGAATACTATTCGTGAATACAATTATTAATTTCAATTGTCGTTTTTTGATAAAATATTTCCATTCATTATTTGATAATTTGATCAGAAACAGGTACATGAGAGTATGAAAAAATCAGCCTGTAGAGACGAAAATACGTACGTTCCTCTACACCATGCTGGAGAATGAGAAAAAGAGATGAAGAGGGAGAGAGAGAGAAAGAGAGAGAGAGAGAGAGAGAGAGAGAGAGAGAGAGAGAGATAGAGAGAAAGGGAGAGAGAGAGAGAGAGAGAGAGAGAGAGAGAGAGATAGAGAGAGAGAAAGGGAGAGATCCGGGGCCAGTACAAATTAGACACACAGCGCACTCTACCCGCCACCAATCGAATACCGGTCCATCCGCAGTCCATCTGTTGCCCACTTACAGTCCAATGCCGATTCACACAGTTCTTGAGCATTGGTTCTCAGAAAATTCAATTTTTATTCGATCTGTGACCAATAACGAAAACGAGAAGAAATTTTACCAAAACACTTCTAATATTTTTAGGATTTTCAATCAATCATTTGTGAAAGTTGGTTCCAGAAGTAACAATTTAAAAATCAGACTGTCACAAAAATTAACATGCTGAGCAAACTAGTTTTTGATTTCCTTAACCAGAAAGCAAATGCTTCTTACATTAATTGATCAGACAACTCATAACACATTACCATGGAAGCACTGTGAAGATTCCTTTTAACAAGATAACCGTAAGAAAATACGAAGATCAAGGTTATGTACGGTTTCTACTATGCAAAAACTCTGACTCAATGTGTTGTTCTTTAAGTCACGCAATTTTGTCACTTCCTTTTTGAAAGTCATAACTGTGAATTTTAGCAAGAAAGTACACAGGAAAATCAAGTTTATATCTCTCAATAAAAATGAGTTTGTTATCCGAACTTTTCTCACGTTCAGATTAAACGTACTCAAATATGTACGATATGTATTGGATTAACCGAATCCAGTGTCATCGTTCTCACCTCCTAAATGATTAGTGTTTTCGACTCGGAGATTCAGTTTTTCCACATCCGTCACGAGATGCATAGATTGAAATCTTCGAAAAATCGTGTTTCTTTGCTTTGATCTTGTTTCACTTTCAAATGAGTGAAACTATTGGCGAGTTACACATGTAGAACCATGGTTTTTGATTGTCCTACGTGACATTCTCTTATTGTATCCGTAAACGAAAGAAAGAAAGTGCTTGTCGAAGAATTAGCAACCGCGAGGAAATGAGGCTACCTGCATGTTCACAGGTAATTGCCACAAGCAAACACACTTGGTCAGGCTTTTCGAATTAATTACGCAACATTCATACCAACTACGGCAGTTGGTGAGAACAATTGACATGCTGTTTTATGGTTGTAGGAATGGCACCTGAACGTGAAACGGGTTCGAATGGTATCTGAAATGTCATGGTTCTCTTGGCTTGTGGATATTGTCCTTCCTGACTTCCACTTTTTTCTGAAAAAGCTAAGTAATTCCAAACTCTTCTGAATTTGTATCCAGTCAGTTCCAAGCTTGTCAAAAAACATGTTGTCGTGTTCAAAAAATCTGAAACCACAAGAAAGTATGTGAATCTGTGCTGGTAATTGGATCTAACTACAAAACAACATGAATATATCCATTGTCCTACACATTGTTCGAATAAGATTGGTAAAGAAAATACTTATTCACATCTAAATTGAATGTGAACAAAAGAAAGCTTGTAACAAATTTATGCCAATTTTCGATCTGCCGTCATTCGAATCTTAGTGGTGACGTTTTCCAAACAGGAACTTGTAGCTCAAACTGGAACCAATGAAACGGTTGTTGGAGTGACCATGACAGGTATCAGAAGGGATGCCGTCATAGCCAACACCGCCCAGCGGATGGCAGAAACGAGAGGAGAGGAGGTCGAACCAGTCTTTGCTTATCCCTCTTCCCTTCTCTCTTCCTTAATCTTCTCCTCCAGGACGATCCTCCACTGGTAAAATGCCTTGGACGTTCAATTTGATCGTACACCTACTACTCCTAGCAGTACCCACTAATGCTCAGTTCGGAGAAATTGCCTCCCTTGCGACGTCACTGCTCGGTACTGCACTAGGTATGTAGACTTCTGGAGAGTATCACGTTTGAATGCTAAATCCACTTTGAATCTGACCGAAATGATAAATTCGAACGTTTTTTCTCCTTTTATTGGCTTTCATTGGTTTTTCAGGCAATGGCGGTACCCTTGGAGCATTAGCTGGTGCGGGAGCAGGAGCTGGTCAAGCTGCTGGAGCACTTGGTCAAATTGGACAATGTGAGTTTCAATTCGTGGGAAAATAAACTAGCTGTGAGTTACTAATTTATTTTTTGGAAAGTACAGTGAAATTAGGTAAATTTTAGTATTGAGTCAAACTTGTTTCTTTTAATAAATCAGAGCTGAAAAAAGATATATTTTCCGCATTATTTATACACTCTCAAGAGTTCACGAATCAAAGCAACAACCTCTTTGAACTATTTGAAACACAAACAAATTCGGCATGTTTAATTGTTTTTATTCAAAACAGTTTCATATCAAATAATTAGAATACCATTGACTTCGCTTCATTTTGATTTCACCTGATCATCTTCAAGTCATCTAATAGATTTCTTCATAAAAAATTCATTCTAGTTCAAGATGACATCTGATTCTAGAACTACGACGATTATGAAATACAACATTTTTCATCTCATAACTGACAGAACACGTCCTACAGAAAACGCTTGTACCCGATTAATTACGCAAGGATAACGACTAAGATCACATTCATCTATCATGTCTAGCTGGTATCTGCGACAGCTTATGAGAGTCTGCTTTTATTCAGTGTGGTTATTCTCACTCACTGTGAAAGTTTTGCAAAAGTGAAGACTTCGTATTGGAAAAAGTAATGAAAGAAGTACTTTTTTTGAAACCACGGAAAATGGTGGAAAACATCAACTGTTGAGCTCATTCCCGTATTTCACTCGCTTCATGTTGATATCAACGCGGAAAAAAGTAGCTTGAACCCGAGAAACTCGGTTCATCCACTATCATAAAATTGACTGGTGATAAATTAAGCATCATTGAAGTTCTGTAAAAAAAAATTCAATATCCCATTGAAAAAAACAATTCAGAGTTTTAGAGTCTGGTGTTCTAGCTAATTTTTTTCTTTAGGAACAGTTTTTGATGGTTTTCTATTTGTTAAATTACGTTTTTGTTTCAATAAAATGCTTCTTTTTCATTCAGTATACCAACTGGCTCAAGGAGCACTTCAACTGACAGGAACAGGTGTCGGAGTTCTGAATCAAGCATCCGAAGGTAACTGGTTCCCAGCCGTTCTGGAGCAGACTGCTAAGAACTCACGTGAGTTTCAGTTTGACACGAACCGAGTTTCGCTACGTTCATGAATGTTTTAGCATCTAGGATTTTCTTCTTTACTTCGAAGTGAGAAAATCTCTAAATTTTACAAACAACAGAAATTCGTTGTCTTTTGAAAGGTCAAACATCGAAGATTGATAGACAAAACAAAAGTTGAGTGATTCCAAATGTTGCTGCACTCGATTTTTTCTTTGTTCAAAATTTAAAAAAAGTATGTTAATCTCAATGTAGAATGTTTTTAACTTTTTTCCATCACCAAAAATGACTTTCAGAAAGCCTTATGGGCAACCGAGGTGTCGGAGGGGGTGGTCTGAACCTGGGACCATTAGCTCCAGTCAGACCGGCTGCTGGAGGAGGTGGTATTGGACCGGAGTTCGGTGAAAGTTTGTTTTCCATCATATGACTTTTCACATTTTCAAAATTTCCAGATTTCCCAGCTCCAAACATTGAAGATTACGATGAAAACGTTGAGCTGCCAACGGGCAACAGCGGGAGCAACGTGAGTACAAAATCTTTCTACGATAAGTCTGTTAAATTTGTATTTTCAGACTCCAAAGCCTCCAGACGGCCTTATTGACATTGACAGCGGTGACACAGACACTGACATTATCAACCCTCCTGCTACTATCAGCCCGTCCACAGAAGAGATCACACTTTTTCCTGACACTGTCGAGGTGAGGAAGAAAATATGAAAGACTTATGTTAATAAGTTGTGGCATTTTGATACGCTTGAGGTTGCTGCCGGTAGGGAAATTTTTATGTCACGAAAAAAACCTTGAACACGATCTAAAGTGAACAATTTCAATGAAGTTGTCATGGTCGAAATCCGTTTCTCTTTCTTTTACAAGCACAGTCTGTTAAAATCGAAGAAAAACTACTATTTCTGAAAAAAATGGGCCAGATGGTGACAATTGTGTTCGGAAATTCTCAGATTTTGTTATATTCGAATTCCAAGCGCAGTCATGTCCGAGAGGTTAAGGAGTTTGACTCGAAATCAAATGGGCTCTGCCCGCGTAGGTTCGAATCCTGCTGGCTGCGAATCTTTTTGCTTATTGGGATGAGATTAATTTCAAAGAGCGAGATTAATTATATGGTCCGTCAATCAAGTGCGTCAATTGGTTTTTTGAAGGAAAAGACGCCAGAACCACCCGCGACCTCTCCTTCCCCAAGGCAGATACGAATTCAATTGCCAGACAAGACAGGCAACACCCAGAGCTCTTCAGAAACAGACTCTGATTACGAATCATTGGTAAGCCAATCAATTATTGTCATCAATATTATTCAGATCTCCAAGACAGACACAACCAACATTGAAACCAACTCGAACACAATCATCGTTGAAGAGAACACTGATGTGAGTAACATCCTTATGTTCAGACCGTCACGGCACATTTTACTTTGGCAAGGAAAGAACAAGTTACCGAGGGGAAGCGATCTCATTATCGCTTTTCGAATCATTGATATTGGAACATATCGTGTTCTGTAGAGTTGAGATCGTCATCACTTGCTTCCAAGTTTCTTAGGATGCACAAATATTATGTAAAATACGCGAAACATGCTAATTAAGAAAACTTGGTAGTGTTTCTGCGTCATCACCGTGGGAAGTTCATCAATCTTATGGAAAATGGAAATACATCTATTTTTCCTGTGAACTGAATGACAATGAAAGCTCGAATAACTTGAAAAAATAAAAGATTATCTTATGACGCGGTGGGTGACCGACAGGTTTTGAAACGAAAGCTTTAAATGCTTCATGGTTCACTTTGAGATTGAAAAACTAATACGATCATTGACTGAACTCAGAGAAGACTTATGCATGGTTCTTTTTGAGAGCGGTATTTTCTCAAACAGAACAGGCATACTACACAGGTCCTACAGGACCGTGAAGAGTCCTATTTTAGGCAAATCTATGAACATTGTTTAACTCAACTGATTATAACTCCAATCAATACTTATTAAAACCGTTCTGACAGAATCGGTTTGTATCTAAGCAAATTCATCTCATCTCAAAACAATAAAAAGCGTGGTCGCTGGGAAACCGAAGAGCCACCGGTTTCATGCGCTATTAGAAACGTCATTCATTTTTTACTATTGAAAAAAGTCTTCTCAAAATGTCAGTAGTGTGAGTTCATTTTTTGTTACTATGAAGGTTTTCAGTTCAGTGAATCAACCATTCCGCAACCAATTTATTCACATTCAATGTTCAGAGTTGTTGATGAAATATTTTTTGGAGAAAATATGTTTGGAATGTGTTTCATATGCACTCTGTTGTCATAGAGATGACAGAACCCGAACTGGATTCGGTATATTACAAATAGTGCTCTTATTATGTTACAACATGTCTCGAATTCTGAAAGAGAGTGAGAGAATGAGAGATAGATACTAAGATAGCGAGAGAGAGAGAGAGGGAGAGAAAGATAGAAAGAGAGAATAAGAGAGAGAGACTTCATATAAAGAGGTTTCCACAGTTATCCCAATCACACTATTGAAACATGTCCGTGTATGTACACAAAAGTAGGCATGTGAATAGAGGATGGTGAGAAAACTCAATACTACAATTCTCCTTCAAGAAATGTAGTTCTTATAACTCACGTGACAAATCCATTCCATTTTCTTCACAGCTCCTTCTCTTGCTAAGCTGATACGATTCTATGTTTATGTCCGGAAAGTACACACCCTTCTCATATGCACATTTTATGGATAAGAGTCTCATAAGCTGAATTCGCACGGCTTTTGGTATTTTTTCTGCCGTGAACTTTTGTTTTCCCATGGGGTTTTCATTATTCTGATGATTAGAGAGTCTGTTCAAAATGTTTCTGATCCGTTTTTTTTCGCTGTTTTCAATTTCAGAGAGCACATCACCTCATTACCAGTGTTCTAGATTGGGTATCACCATATAGATCCTGACATTGTGCCTCACCCCTCTTTTTCTTTTATTGATTTCTTCAGAAAAAATGGAATAGCTTTTGAATGTCAGATTCCTCTCAGGAAAATTTGTTCGCAGCATAAATTTTAGTTCGATAGTCAATATTATTGTTATACAAATCCTTCTTTTCTTCCCTCACAGCTCAATTTTATTCATTGTTCTTAGAGCCAAACAGACAGAAGTTACGTTCAAAGCGCTGGAAAGATCAAGCTGACTCAAATTAGGATTACTGTTCGCTTTTCTTGAGTTTAATAATGTAAATATGTCACGATGCGATCAAAAATTGAGTGCATTGTATGACTTTTTCTCTACATTGATTGTAGCTGTCACTAGGATTCCACAAAAACCGTAAATTATGTTTTAATCTTGTAAGAGTCAGTTTATGTCCAAACTCGTCGTAGGAAAACTAACAAACTTGTCTTGTCACAAAATCTAATCGATTTTCCTACAGCCAGAAGTTTCCGCAAATATCATCGCCACACACGGAACCAAAACTCAACCAGCAGTACCACCACTGAACAAACTTGTCGACGTGCTGAAAAAGAGCAAGCTCTCGGAGCAGGAAATCAAAGAGATTGTCAACCAGGTCCTTAATTTTGTTTTCTAACGGCTTTTTTCAGTTCTGTGGGTTCTGGATCAGTTAGTGTCAAATTACACACTTTTCTATCAGTTTGTGAAGAATAGTCTTTCTGTAGGTAGAATAAAATTTTTTTAGGTAGATGTATACTCAATTCACGCTTGAGGATTTTTAGGAAATTTCATAAAATCTTAACATTTTTCAAATTTTCACTGATAAGCAATTTCCAATAAAAACAGTATGAATAATGTTTTAGCTTCTCTTTTTAGTTTTCTGTTATTTTTTTCAAATTGATTGGGTCAGGAAAACTTCTTAAGCAACTTTCATATAGTGAAAGTCTCTTTTTTTTTCAAAGAGCACAAACATTTTTGGGTATAAGTAAAAAATGTCAGTAGTATCTGATGATGTGACATTTTCATGAGAAGTCACAGCTTGAGTACTGTCGACAATACTAAAAAATCTTAACCCCTTAGTTTAGCGCGTTTATGTCGCCTCGTGTTATGAAGCAGCAAATGTATCGACTACAGCATTAAGTGACTTTTAAAAACTAGAGTGAAACGTATAGTAAGCATCAATGGATAAATGGTAGACAAACAAAAGAGCAGTATACAGTATTGAGCATCAAAATTGTTTCAGGTCGAAGGAAATTCGAAAATCGCAAAACCACCGAAGATCGACTTCAACTCATCTGTTCAGAACATTCCGGAAAAGAAAAACAATATCAGACAGAAAATCACAGAAGCGTCAAGAGCTTTGAGAGAGAATCTCAACGGCGAAGAGGAGAACGTAGAATCGCTACGGAATCAGAAAAAGATTCCTGAATTTTCAGATGACAAAGGTCAGCAAGGAATCATCTTCTAGAGGAGGACGTCATGCTTCAGCACCATATGCCGGTTCGAGAACAGCACCCGTTATTACTCCAAGAGTGAGTTGTTTTGAAACAAAAAACTGATAAACTTCTTAAACGGAGATAAAAATTGTTTCATCAACGATTGTTTTTGATCTACCTAATCTCAATCCTATGTATAACTGTTTTTGAGATTTTTTGGTAGATTTTTGATCGTTTTGACGTAAAATTATTGAACAAAGTTTTTGTGAATCCGCCAAGAAGTTATTTCAAATTCTCGGAACATTTCATTTTCGACGTTCTGATCATAAGTAATCAACTTTCAGTACATCGCCCCCAGACCAGTCACTCTCCCTGTGGTCACAACAGTTCCCGTGCCGCAAACCGTCGCGCAGGTGACTCAGGCGCCACTCATGAGTCAGATACCTCAGCTTCCACTACAGATACAGGTTACTCATGAGAAAGTTTTTGCCTTGTGAAAAGTAGACCGTAACCCAAGATGTGTGCAAGTAGAACAATGCTGTTTTGTTTTGTCTAATGGGAAGAGAGTAAAGCGACGAGATGCAGTATTTTCGACTGTGTTTCGTAAAATGATGGGATTTTGGTTAGTTCCTAGCTACCAGATCACATTTCTGGAGAAGATAGGGATAAAATGATACGAAATTATTTTTGAGAAATAATCCAACAAGTTACTAACAACACTGCATGATAAATGTTTGGGATGATTTTTCAAAAACTATTCTAATGATTTACATGTAGTCACTCAAATTTACTAAGTTTGTTTATACAAAACTCAGTTCTCGAACACACCGACAAAATTATTCAGGGAAATATAAAACATCTTTTTAAAAATCAGAAAACTGCGTTTCACGTCGTTCAAAAATTTTTTTAATTCGAACACGGCTGGTGGAAAAAATACTGATGGGATTATTGAAAAAAAGTCAACACGTTTTGAAAAGTGACACGCAAAACTGCATGAGAACAGCTCAAAATCATCAGCTGGATCATTTTCTAACGCCGATTGTTCTTTGACAATAGTCAACCTTATTTCAAAATTTAACTGTATTGATTTTTCGAATAACAAAAAATCTTGCAGCTGAAAGTTTGGAAAAACTAATGTTCATGAGATTTTGAATCAGAATTTGAATTAGTTCAAGAGAATACTGATGAATTATTTCGTGAAGAAATCGAACACGTTCAATAACGTTTGAAACAAGCTTGTTCTCCTTTTTCAGACGTTTTGTACCAGTTCCTGTCCACAAAAGTCCCTTGTTTGCATCACTTGCGCGCCAAAAATCCTAACTTTCTCATCCCAAAGGTTCTCTCACGTAAGGCAGGTGCCCAACACAAAGGAGGTGATGTTTGTACTGTGGGCTAAAAGGGCAAGTCTGATGTTTTTTCTAGTCAGACTCCTGTGACCCGGGTTTCGGTTTGGGAAAAGTTTGCTGGACAGTCATATTTGGTCAAAACTGATCGCAATTCGTAATGCTTGTGAGTTACACACTGGAATGGAGCTTGGAAAACGTGGAAAATTAAAGAGAATTACTTCGAAGGTCATGGAAAAGTACTCGAGAAGTTATACGACAGTACTTCAAACAGTCATATAAAATTAAAAAGTTACGTTGAAGTACTGGAAAAGTTACATAGTCCGGAAATAAATTACGAAGTTACAGAAATGTACTTGAAGAGTTGCGACAACTTTTCAAAACAATTCTTTTGAAAATAAGATCATTTCAGACCCCGAGACCAATTTTGAATTATCCTGGATACGCCGCTCCACCACAACCTGTGATTCAGCCTTATGGACAGCCACAAGCCTACGGTCTTCACACACCAGCAGCCCAGAACACGCTTTACCAACATCAACAAGCGTTCCTGCAACAACAGCAGCAACAACAAGCGTACTTCCAACAACTGCACAGCCAACATGAAGCAAACGTTCGTGCTGCTATCGCTCAACAACACCAGTACAGACCAACAGTCATGCAGCAGTACGCAGTCACCATTGCACCAACCTATCCGCAACAGCAGATCGTGACTGCTGCACCACCACCGCCAGCATCACCACCACCTCCACCACCTCCACTTCCAATGTACGTAGTACAACCACAAGTACGTCCAGCTTCCCCGCCTGCACAGTACTATGTGCAACCACAGCCACAGGTCCCACAAGCGGTTGCGCAAGCTCTCCATGCCCAGACGGTCTACGTTGGCGCTCAGCCAACTCCGCCAAGACCACAAGTTTACCAGGTGCAGCCGCAACCACAGCAGCCTTATCATAACGGAGCACCACAACAGTTCAGAACTGCGTATCCGGCTCCAGCTCAACCAATTGTGCATGTTGCTCCAATGTGAGATTATTCAGAAAATTTAGGTACGAGAGATTTTCAGAATGGTCAACGGCGACGCCCGTAACTACATCCAGCAACGTCCACCACAGCAGCCAGCTCACTATGTTGTGAGACCAACTCCCGGATACATTCCACAGCCAGCACAAGTTTCTGTAACTCAAGGTTTCAAAGATTTCTTCATGAACTTCACAAATTTTCGGTTTTAGCACAAGCCCCAGTTTATGCCACCGTTGTAAGAAACAATGTGCCAGTTCACCCAAGAATTCAAGGCGTGAAGAACGAGGTAGGAAAGTTGTAACGCGAGTTTGATTTATTTGAAAATGACAAGAGCGGTATTTGGTTTTTTGTTTGCGATTTGAGGAAATAAAAAACTCCAGCGTTTTCCCTTTTTTGAACACAAGTTGTCAATAACTAGATGAAGTAATTTTAAAACACTTTTGAAACAGTTACGACCTAGATAATACGTAGTGTCCTGATGATTTCTGCTTTTTCAATCTACCAATAACGCAAAAAGTAACTATGCAGACATTTTTGTCGCATACCTATTCATTCAGACATTCCAGGTAATCCCAGCTGAGACAAAAAAAGAAGGGCCACAAAGGATAGGTAAAAATTGCCCACATTCACGAATTTATGCAACGTTTCAGCCAACTAAACGCAACGACATCTAGACGTGAAACAATGACCCTAAACTGCATAATCTACTGAATAACTTATTCTGCTTTATCGTCCTTTAACCAAATCGCGATGCCTCTCTTCCGTTCCCACCACTGACCCATCGATCAATTCCAATTTCAGGAGTTTTCCTCTCTCTCTCCTTGTACTATTTATTCACACGTGCCATATCTCTAAGGCACTCGCCAATAAACTATTTTGTGTATGGTATAACAATGAATCAGCACGATCCTTTGTTCGGTGAATGTAAAGGTGGTTCAAGTTTTTCCTGAAGTTATGGATTCACCTTTCTGCTTTTGAATTATCACATGTGATTTTAGAAAATTTATCAATCTGTTTCTGGATAATTTTATTAAGATTCTGAGAGTAATCAATACTTTTATGTCGATGCAAGTGTAAAAAAGGGACGAAGTTCATGTGTGTTTCTCAAACTAATGTTTTTGTCTTTCTTCTTTCCGACCGGCAATCCACACAATTACAAGCACAAATAGACCATAGTCTTGTGAAATTTCAACATAAAACAAAATCTCGCAATTTTTGTACTAATGGAATTCTTCTCGTGTGTTTCTTCCTGTTTTTTCTATTTGACAAAGAAACGTCACATCACGTGATGTTCCAGAAGTTTCTATATCAGACATCTTCTTGGTTTACAGACGCAGTTCCTGAGATGACGTAAACAGCCCGGGCAAACACATAAAATACACACAATCCATACGATCAATCTCATTCTCTTTTATCACCGTACAGAGTCAGATTTATGCATGAACACGCGTGAGGGAATTGATTCTGCTCAAAACTGTGGATATTAAAATTCTGACAGTCGCATGCGCTCGCTCAAATTTGCATTAGCTATCATTTATGGTGTTTTGAGATGATATCGATCCATATTGATCGATCATTCATACTAAAAATAAGTTGGCATCACTGATTGAAGGAATCATAAATTCCTGACTCATGCGTGAGCTTAGTCAACAAGTTTCGACTGTTATCTATCTTCCCGCAGTCGTGAGTTTGAGACGATTTTTACACTAAATGCCTAACGTTTAGCGCACAAGTCATTCCGTCATTTTTCTTTTTGTTTTTTTTCGAACTCTGACGTTCCTTTTTTCATGTCTTTTTTCACTATTTCGAACTGAAACTTTCACTTGTTTTTGTAGTAAAATTCAAGTGACCATAGACTTCCTCCTTCTATGGGCTTGTTCTGGTGTAATTTGATTCAAGACGTTTCAATACCAGTTTTGACACACAATAAGTTGAGTGGTACCAGTTTCTTGGAGCGAGTAGGTTTCGAATTGTGAATGGTAGGTTGGCGCGCAGCTGTTTTTCTCGCATTTCGCACAGAAGAATAGCTGGAAGAGGTGAAAGGTAGATCAAGAACTTTCACTTTGAATTCGCCTCTTCATCTCAAACACTCCATCTCGTGTTCTGATCATCCACTCGTCGTCTACAATGTGAGGTTATAGATGGGGGAGGCGGAGGAAGAGGCAAGAAAGATTGCGCCGAACAAGTTGTTTGAAAGCGAAATCTCGAGATTACGCAACCTTCCTCGCAACACATCACACACACACACACTCACACAGTCACTGCCAACGGCTTTTCGGATCCTCTTATCGTTCGGAACTATCAAGGCTGTGTCATGACCTTGGGTTAGGCTATGTAACAGCTTCACTCGGCACGCGCCGCCAAAGTCAACCAGAATGCCAACGGGCAAATCTGCCACCAGTACCGTATCACGCGTGGAGGCGAGCTCACACCCAGAACCCAAGGTCTCACCTACCTTTCGCTCTCCTTTATTCCACCGAGCTCTCTTTGAATTTCAACCGCAAACAGTATTGAATAAACACTCTGTGTGCAAGTTTTGTCACATCCGTCCCCATTACTTATGTTTCATTCCGTGAGAAAGTGCATTCTATACTAGGTATGAGGAAACAACAAAAGTCATACAAATCAAATGACAAGATCCGATTTTCACGTGATAACCGGCGTACTCCTTTTTCTAACCCTCCCCAATCTCATTGGTTAGTTTCAGTTTTACCGAAACAACTGGTACTGGGTAAGGCAAGTTAGTTGTATCGATCCCATTTATCAGTTGTTTGGCTTCGATCCGCTGACCTGTACTGATGTTGAACGAGCAGAAGAGCAGAGATAACAGCGTTTGCTTCATCCTGCTAATAAAGCTCTTATCTGTTATCAATTCGCCTCATGTCCATAACAATAAAATATCTCTCCAAGCCGCGGTGGAAACTTTGGGCAGCGACAACGCGTTTTGATACAACTAACGGGCAAATTCTAAACTAAAGCTCAAAACGCACCCGATCCCAACAAATGTTTATGGAAATAGCGAAACGGACGCGAGCAGTCGTATATCGTCCCATATCGATAAACAAAAACAATAATGGATGTATCCCCGAGACTTGTTCAATTCATGATTTGATCAATTTCACACAGCTCGCTCCCCGTGCCTGTAAGAATTGAGATGTGTGAGAGAAAGAGGCAGAACGTCGATAAAATGAACAATATTAGGATTGGAATGGTGATTCACTTTGCTCGCTCTTCTCCATATAAGAGATTCGACAGTCACATTTGTTCCACGCTTTCTCCCCCTCCCCCATTCTCGCTGTCTCCATTTCCCCGTTATGGAAATGGTTTGGAGCAATTACCTCGCTCATCATCGTGAGCCGGATTGTTTCTCTTTTGGCTGCGTTAGGATTGCAACGCCGCTTGTGCCTAATCCCCGGGACGAGGATTACTGACGAGCTCACACAAGAGTGTGCACACTCTTTCCCCGAGTCGTCGGGCTTACCCTTGTGCCTCGTAGACCAATTAAAATCTATGTGGAAAGATATCATGATGTTTCTTTCTCTTTCTCTCTATCTCTCTCTCTCTCTTTCTCTCTCTCTCTCTCTTTTTCTGTCTCTGTGCGTGCTTGAGTGTCATACCATCACTTCTCACATAGGCTCGCCAGGTCTTATCTTTCCACACCAATCCTGCCTAATCACGAGCTATCTTATCTGGGATCATTCACTGTTATAGCTCTCTAAAACTGCTGAAGGTGAACTTCTCAACAGTTTTTTGCCTTCACTCTCACTCCTCCTCTCTTCTAATCTATTCAGCGGATGACTTCGACCTCGTCGATACAGTCTTACACAATCGTTTCCCGAGTACCGCCTACTTCTATCTCGACCAACTCCCCTCTGCTTTCTTGAACAAGTATGCGTTGTATGTATGTTGTCTGCCACACCTCCTCTCTTCAACAGTAAGGGAATGTCCCTTCTTTCAAACAGATCCGGTTCCTTGCCACCCATCCATTATGCCATTCTGAATCCCGACCTTCGACATGCTAACTTCTTCAACAAGCCTTCTCCCATTGTCGTCGACGTTCCACTTGTCTGGCCTCCCGTCTTCAGCATTCTTCTTATTTTACTCCTACTCTATACCCAACCTCATCGTTTATCTGATTGGGATTAACCCCCTAGCGGCTCCGTAATATCGTAATCCCGTTTGACGGAGAGAGAGTTGTTTGAATACGATATCTATCAAGTGTGCTCGCTTATCCTGCGCCGCGGATTGGCCGAGCCAAGCCGAGGGGCGGAGCTCCAGAGCACCGCCCAACCTGAACAGATCTGAAACTCCAGTCTCCCCCACTTTCATGTTTACCTCATCACTCGCACAACTTTATCTCTCAACCATCTCTCCTTTCCATTCCATCGAAGTTTGCCTTGTGTACTACAGTTCTCGTACCAGTCAGCTGCCCAGATATCTGGAAACCAAAAAAGCTCGATCTCTACGCACTGTTCCACAGTCGTTCCATCACATCTGTTCTTTTTCTTCACTCTTCTCCCAATTTTCAATAGCTACTGTCTATTCAGGTGATTCGATTAGCCTTTCTTTTCACTCTCTCTACCATTTTTAATATTGTCATTGTTTTCAGATGTTTCCAGTACGGGTAGCCGTGGAAACAGTTAGAGCGCAACACTGCCTTACTTGTGCTCATGACGGCCACATTCTTGTCGACACCTACGCTATTGTCTCAGGAGCAACGATTCTGAACCAACTGGTAGAGACAGTTTTATCCGCTCTAGGACACCCGACATTAGCAGCCAATGCCAGAGGTAAGTGTGTTCCTTCAGAATCCATTTGCATTCTTCAAACATTACACTCAGTTCATTCTCTATATCAGTAGAAGAATCGATATCTCTCCATCATTCTCTTCACATCCGACCCACAACTGTTTACCAGTTTTTCGAAATTTCAGTATTTTCCGGTAGAGATAACGTTTCCTTCTTATTGCCTGATATCACTCGAGTTCCTCCTCAATTCTTGTTGATTCCTTCCCCTTTCGTTTAAACGTTCAATAAAAGCGAGAAGAAATTTTGAAAGGGGAAGATTTCGTTACGTAATCGCGCCGAAATCTTACAAGACAGTTGCGCGCGCGTCACGCACCTCATTCACGTTGGATTTTGAAACCAGTCAGAAAGGAGAAGCATGATGAGACAACAGCCTTGTTGCGTGTAGCACTTTCCCTTCGTAATCTTCTCACTTTCAACCTTTCTCCAATTGACTTTCACCAGCGTCTTGGGGTTCAAGGTTACCGAGAACAGAATTGAAGACAAGATTTTGCAGGCTTAGTCCAAGTCAACAACTGGAAGGCTCTTCCATTCGAACAGATCACCGACAATCCCGATGAGACAGTGCAGACCCTCTTCAAGGATATTTCGACTCATATAACCCTGAGGATATTAACCAAGCCGTGAGTACAATGAATGTCGCTCTCGCCTCTTTTGTGCATGTTTGACAAGACCGGGTAACCAAATGCGCGCATTCTTTCGGATTGTTAGGCACCTCGGAGACCACCACGTTATGGCTCTCGCCTGTCTGACCGGCTCTCTTTTGTGTTTCAAGCGCGTCAAAATGCACACCTCGCATATTCCAGCACCACTTCTCAAATACACGACCGTTTAGAGGAGAGAGAGAGAGAGAGAGAGAGAGAGAGAGAAAGTGGCTCGGAGAGAGTGCGTGTACACCCGGGTACCCCAAAAGGCAATCCGCCACTCTTCGAAATCCCAACCTCTCGCCGGCCAACACTGTCTGACTCTATTTGTATGTGCCTCTCGGAATCGCACAAAGACGATCCGAAATTCCACCAAATACACCTAATTTGTATACGTCGATAGAACCAATTTCCATTATGCAAGTGTCTATCTACTAGTCGCACTATAGCGTGATTAGAAAGATTCCAGCTTTGTTTGATAAGAATGGAAGGGGGGACGTTTTGAAATCTAATGAGTCAGCCGGCTGGATCGCACCAAACTTTTGTTTTTGAGCACACATGGATGCGTCATTCGGACTGTATACGTATGAGCATGTACGGTCTGACGAGCGGGGGTCTCTCTCTCGCTCTCTTCCTCCCTCTTCACATAATTGTACAACATGATCCGGGCCCCGGAATGATTGCATGCAAATTCTTCTCCCACCGTCACATCAGATTTGAATGTGAATTAAGGGGGAATTGTGTGAGACTGATATACAGTATTTATATCTGTACTAAACTAGATTTACTCCCGGTCAAAACAATACAGCCGTCATTGTTATCAATATGTTCGAGTCGTTTTCCCGCTAAAATGAAGGGATGTGTGGTGGGCGAGAGAGGGGTACTGTTTGATTGGAGCCAGTAATCAGCTCAGCTAGGATTAGGGACGATATTTGCTCTAAGGATGTGTTGTGGCTGAATTGTCCGCGTCTTTTACCCGGACCAAGGCTTTTGATTCACACAGCCAGACCGTTTTATAGCCCATCATGTACGGCTTGTATGCGTCTCAGCCTCACCTCTCCTCTGCTCGTGTGCGCTTTTGGCTGATAAGAATGGACGATCATACATTGAATAGTCGGCGGGGGGATAAAAGGCCGCCCATTCATGTGCATAATATGTACACACGTGTAAATACAAATATGAATATATCGCTATCAGGAAGAGGGGCGAAGGCAATAAACCATCATTCAGGACATCCGACTCAGCAAGTGCCCAGTGCATCAACGAACTGAAACAAAAGCTACTGAAAGCGGCTATCAACAAGAATCCGAACTTGTTGAACACTGTTGACAACCAGCAGATTAAGGTGAATTATATATCTTGTAACTCTCTTAAGTATAAATATCTTCAGGAGCTCATTGTTCAAATCATCTCCGGAGATGATCCAGCCATTCTCAACCACGATCAAATCAACGCCATTTCTGAATGGCTCGATACTCTCGAATGCGGTGACGAGCGTAGAAGGTGCGTGATAAAACAGATTTACCGTAGTGCCGAGCTCATCCATTGGCCAAGAGCCGACTCGGAAAATTGTGGATTCTCTATGCCTGCGCTTATTTGCCGCTGAACTTAATCTTTCACCGGCCGGGCCCAAGCAAAAGCTAAAAGACTGAACACAAACAATACTCCGGCTCTATGTAGCTCTATGCCGCCAGTCCTGACTAGTCGAAAAGTTTAATTAAAATGAGCAGTGTGTGGCGGAATTAGTTTCAAACCGAGATTTTCGCGGTTTGTCTTAAGCATTCAATTTCCGGACTCTCTGTAATTGTTTCTGCTGCTTTTGCTCAGACTCACTTGGCGCAATGATTTCATTTGATGATATAAGGATTAACGGTCATATTGCCAGATGTGCGGATTAGGCAACGCAAGGACACAATGTTATGGCACTTTCTAGAATTCGCAACCTCTTTGTGTCCCGAGATGTTGTTGTTGTTGTCATCTTCAGGGGTTGAACTGACTGGTTTGGTGACCCTCAGATTGAACAACAACAAAAAAACATGCTTTTGCCCCTTCAATTTTCTCATTTGGCGACTACAAAAGAAGCGACAGTATGAATGTGCAGCATGTTTAATCCCAACATGCACATTCACACACCGCACGCGCTGATTAATACCGTCTTTTGGTGTCCCAGGTGAATCACAGCCTTGCAAATCCTTTGTGTACGTGTGTGAACGCAGAGGAAAGAGCTGCCCGCCATCCTGGTTTGCTGAAGGGGAACAAAACAAAACATACTGTATGGATTTTTCACCCGACAAACACTGGAACAAAACACGTGATTAACGAATCCAACCCACGGGTCGACTGACTAACAATAAATCAATGAAAAGATCTCGCGGCAAGATTCAAAACGGCGTTGTCAAGTAGTCACGCAAAATGTTACACTGTAATCTCACAGAACCAAATTTTGTTTTAAACACGACAATGGTTTAAACTAAACACCTCTTATCTTCTTTGTCTCGGGAATGATCGAGATAAGAATCAATTTCAGCCCAATACAACAAGTCCGCTTCAATCAACTATTCGAGATCCCAAAGTTGGAGAAATGGTACCGAGCCGACCCATCACCATCCAGACAGAAGTTGAATCACTACTTGAATCAGTTGAATTCTAGCCAACAGAGAAAGAACAGCCAGAAAATAACATATCAACAGGTATGTACATACAACATATGAGTCACATCGGCGGTATGAGAAAGAACATGAAGAAAGAAAGACCGCCATACGTGTTCTCACACATATTGGTATGCAAACGCCATATTACAGATCTGCAACTGGTTCAGCAATCAAAGAGCAACCGCGAGAAGAACTCCGGTCTCAGCTCCAGCAGCTCAGGTCCCGCAAGTGCAGTTCTTGACAAACTCGTTGATGTCAAACTTGATGCATTTGAACTCGTTTCTCGAGCAAAAGCCAAGCATCTCCAACGGAGACGTAAGAAACTGCCCTTAGATCAGAATTTATGACTTTTTTCCAGGAAAACAGAATAGATGGAGGTTCGGACAGTCCATCTCCAGCTGACGATGAGATGCACAGTAGCAGCGATGGTGGGCTGAATGACATCTTCACCATCTCCAAACTACAGGGAGAAATTGAGGTAAGGGTGAAATAGAGAACAACCCGGAATGTTTATTCAACGGATAGGCGAGGATTAACCACTTACAAACACCAACATTGCAGGAGTCGTCGGCTTCATCGCCGGATCTCTCAGTCTCCATGAGGGAGTCGTTTGCCTCATCTTCACCAAAGCACATTCCCAACGAGCTTCTAATCTCGTCTGCACTCTCGTCAGCTGGGTCGCAAGGTACGCTGAGAGATAGCCTCTTCGGTTCAACTGGAATTTCAGCAGCTCGATCTCGTCTCATGTTTGACCCACTGACTGAGCTGCCAGTTCTCGAGAAGTGGTTTGAGGTAAGGGATCTACTGCAACATGCAATAGACCAAATTGTACTTTTAGGAGAATCCACACCCAACTTGGATGCAGATTGATCAGTACACAAACATGCTCAACAGCTGTGCGTACCGTGAAAACTACCCGCACATCAGCCAGCACAACGTCAAAATCTGGTTCAAGAACAGAAGAGCAAAGTGCAAGAGAATGCAGACAGGTCTTTTGGAGAACAGCAAGATTTTTGCTTGAATCGGACAAGAGTATGAAAATCTTACGATGCCGAGAATTCAGGTCGAGTAGTTAGTCTAGATTACATCATACAAAGTGCCTTCTGTGACAGTACATTTAGTATGAACAACCTAGAATAGAGTGCCTTGAAGTCTTCGTATATTCAGCCTGTTACTTTCGACCACTTCTAGTCCCTTTCAAGAATCAGAACGTTATGTACTCCAATCTATCTCTCTGCTCCTTCTTATTGCATAAATCATGTCTCTTTTTTCTAATCGTTGTGCTGAATTACTTGTAAATATGGAAATACGAATTGTACCACCCCGTGCTTATTTTCCAATACCCATACATTAATGAACCTACATTTCCACTTTTAATTGATTCCGTGATCTCCTAAGGCGAACTTGCTTCAGGATCCCCTTCCACTTTTATATCATCATCAACATAATGCGCTTCCAATATTAACCATACGCCCACGAACCCCCAGAGCCTACAAAGTGTTCGTGATCTTGCCCAACCTTTGGATGATACAAATTATTATTGGAATAAATTTTTTTCAGTGATTTGTTTCAAGTTGAGAACTTTAATTAGTACGTTTTAACTTCTTACGTTTGAGCAAAAACCAGCAAAAGTCGTTACAAACTCAAGAAAATTGGGTTCTGATAAACAGTACGGACTGTTTCGGTCAGGACTGCAAAGCACTATTCTTCGGAAGAAACTTGTATGTACTTGCCAGATTGTCAGCGTGTAATTAAATGAATGGCTATTTTAGTTCTGATAGTAAGTTAGTGTCAACAGTTCAATCTCGGTGTTCGAGGCAATCCTAACAAGTAATATGTCGACTTACATTTTTCTAGATTTCATAACATTACAAGTAAACACACCCTGCAAGAAAAATTAGTTTTCTTTCACTGAGACATTGATAGGGAGCCTTTTTATCGCTCAGTTATGGAGCAGCAGGCATCATTTTCTTTCTGGGTGGTCTTAAGCTGCCGTTTCATTCATGACAAAAAACTACAAAACACCTCCCACGTTCATACTGCAGAAAGTAAAACATTGTTTTCCAAAATTATCAACATTTATTATCGATTGATTTTCCGGAACAAGTCACAGAAGAATTCTTGTTCTTCCTCCACATAAAGTAAGCCAAAAGAATAACGAGCTGAATGGGAGTTGGCTACAGTGGGTTAGAGATAAACTCACGTAGATAAGCTGACATGCTGATAGGAATGTCGCCGTCATTGCTAGTCCGATTTTCTCTGAAGCATAACCGGCGAAAGTGGGGCCGACAAAAGCTCTGAAATTGTTTCACTAAACATACTTAATAATAAACTCAAACCCCAATGCCCAAGAGCTCTGAAACACCCCAGAAACACTACTCTCGATATCATAACGCTCGGGAATGTCGGTCTTCCTGCAAAACTGAATGCGTTCTGTATCACACGTTCTTACATAATCGCATCTCGACAATTCTCGAACGATGGGACGTATAATGCTGCACAAGAAATTCCCATAACCACGAGAGCAACACAAATCATCGGGATGTTCCTGAAATTGGCAGTAATGATAAAATGTATTTTGGGGTTGTCACAATTAATTAACGAGACTGCCCTTCTCAATAGCTACACCTCAAGTTGACGATCACATTCATCAATGGTTTGTTGTCAAAAAAACTCGTATGGGCAACTATAACTTGATCGGTTCGGTCAATTTCAATCTTGTGATCAAGGTTTTGTACTGTAACCTATCTCTCTCACAATAAATCGCAACATTTGTGTCCTGGCTCGGTTGCTGATAAGGAATGACATGAATAATCTAGGAAAATGTTGCGATCGGGTTATCAGTTGTGCTGAACGATTGAGATCATCTCATCGCGACGGACAGGGGTCATTAGTTCTTACAGAAATTTTGATCTTTTTCGAATGGAGCTATTCGAACCTAGGTTTATATTGTATAATTTTAATTTAGATCAAATTTTTATCTTGATGATTCTGTTTGGAATGTGAGAAGAATGTTAAAAAACAATAACTGCAACTCAATCTATTTCAGATGGTGATAATTCTAGAATTTATACTCAAAAATCAAAAAATTCTTAAAATTTCGAAGCTCACAATTATTTCTCGCAATTTTGGCGTAAATTCCACTACTGGAAAATTCAGTGACTATTGAGTGCAGTGAGAACTCATTTAAAATCACGTTTCTCAAACTACGCTCAATCTTTATGTGCACGGTGATAACCTAATAACGTCATGAATTATTTTCATAATACTGCACCAAAATTGAGATTTGATATCTAGAATCGCATCATAACATACGTGTCAATTCCAGAGAATGGTGCTGGACCGATGAGGAACGTTGCAACAATCGATAATGCAACTCCAATTATAACCAGCATCAACCGATTTTTCCATCTTCTCATCAGAAATCCCAAGCCCAATGCTGAAACGGCATAACAAGCACCACAAATCAAGAAAAGAAGGCCGACCAGGAATGGCCCGTAGTTGAACTGAAACATGTCATCAGATTATGAAACAGTGAACACTTCCAACCTGTTTCACGTGCTCAGCTAGAGTGGGATCTAAGAAGGTGACAGTTACCGCAGAAGAGAATATAGTGTACAGATACAACCATAGTTCAGGAACCTTCAAGATCCTGACGGTTCCAGATGATGGCTTCTTCTCGATGTCTTCTTCTTCTGAACTGCGCTTGTTCAAGTTTGATGAAAACCTTACGTTCATCATTCGGTATGAAGATAGCAGATATAATAGCAACAAGGAAGAGAGATGTTCCAAGAACAATCATAGGCAGCTTGAAACCTCCAATCTGGAGAATTCAGTTAGAAGATGTTCGGGTTCTGGAAAAAAAACCTCATAGAGTGAGCCACCCAGTGGTGGACCAATAAGACAGCCTAAGCCAGAAGATACTTCGATGACGCTCTAAAATTAGCTTCTGAAGTGTTCTACTACAAGAAAACAGTGAACATACAATGATTGTGAGACAGTCCTCTCTGAAACGCTTCGAAATCAATGTAAAACAAGCAATCACAAAGGATGAATTGCCCAAAGCCATGAAAACGCGCACTATCATTGAAGTCGCAAAGAACAAATGGTCTGGGACCACTTCAAGAAGCCTGAAATCATTGCTTCCGTTAGAACTTATGAGCCTTCACCCAAAAATAACAGAAGATAATGCTGCCAGAAACAGCCCTCCAACGATCATATTCTTTGAGCCTACTTTTGCAGTCTGAATGACTGTGATTGTATTCTATGTGAATTCTGCAAATCACCAGTTTTCCACAAAACGGAGACGTCAAAAACGAAGTCAATTGAAAGATTCCGAAGACGAATCCTGTTTGGCCTTCGCTAAGACCTTTTTTACTTCCCTGCATTTGACATGAACTCAAAATTTGAATTTTCTCACCTCGAAAGGATAATACGGTGCAATACATGTGAATGTGACTAGCGTGATAACATTACCAAGGGCGAGTTGACTGAGAATCAGATAGTCTCTGCCGGACAACGACGTCCTGGGCATTCCGGGGCGAGGGAGTGAAGTCAGAAGTGATGTAGAACTGATTCCAGGGACGATTTTCAGTCGAGGATTTGCATTTTGATGGCGAACATGTACTGTTTTTTAGAATGAGGAGAGGATTTTGCGTCCAAATGTTTCACATTATACTGTCGATGAAATATGAGCAAAGTTCCTGTGTTTCTGTGTTTTGGATAACCTTCATAATAGAAATAATTAAATGTGCTAGAGCTTGAAGTTTCCATATTGGGAAATCTTTCTGTAAACTGATTGTCGTCATTAGGCTTTATGAAAAGTGATCTGGGCCATAATTTATACGATCACGAAGTGAACACGTTTCAAAAATCTGAAAATTTACGTATATCAAAGCCCCAGGTTTTAATCTCGTTAGGTTTGCTATTAGCCTATTTTCTACCGTAATTTTTTTTCAAAGGCTTGGAACAAAAATTTATACAATCACAAGGTTAATACATCACAGGTCAAATCTTGCAAGTGAAGATGCATCGTTCGAAATGTACAGAAATAAGTTTGACACCGTTTAATTATTCAGTTGTTTCTCACAATCCCGTTCTTCTTTATCTTCTGGCTCCGATTCAGTCTGGACTTCTCCGACGATTGCATAATACACAATGAGGACAATTATCTAGAATTATTTGATTGCTATACGAGCTGCGATCACTGCTACTTACGTAAATTGCCTGCAGAGCTCCGATATAGGCAGCTGTTGATGCGAATCCAATGTATTGGGTCGCTAGACCTCCGAATGTTGGTCCCAAAAAGGCTCTGAATAATAATGCTGTGGCTGATTTCCAAAAAAATATTTGGAGTCGTAGTTTATGAAGTTGGAGTCGTAATTAAGAACTATGCTTCAAGAAAATGGGAGAATAAACTTTTCTGAAATTCAGAAATGCTTCTGGACAATCATATTAGTAAAAAATACTCGGCTTCTTTCCCTTTGTGTGGTCTCTTTTCCTTTTCCAGACGATAGAGGGGAAAATGCAAAACGGCTGGAAGATGACAGGATTTGAACCCGTGAATAGCATTCATTCGCTCTAGCCAGACCGCGCGTAACTAGGGAATAGCTTCTGGTTGAAATGAATTCAGGAAAACCTTACCCCAATGCCCATGCACTCTGGAAAATACCAGAAACACAACTATCGCACTCGTATTTACTGTAGAGCCCGCTGTTTCTGAACCAAATCGTGTTGTGTTGTTGAGAATCCTGACTCACTTGACAACATCGAGACAATTCTGGAAAGACGGGGCGTATAATGCTGCACAGGCGATACCAAGAAGAACAAGGGCTATTGAAATGATCAGTATTGTTCTGAAAATCAGATAAGGTTTCTCTGTAAGTACACGTGAATCTCACTTTTCGAGTTGGGTGAAAGGAGCTGGTCCAATGAGAAACATTCCAACAGAAGTGAGAGCAGTTCCGATTATCACCACAATTGACTTTCTTGTCAATCGTTTGGTGAGAAAACCCCACATTGGTGCAGTCAGAGTGTAAACGCAACCGCATAGAAGGAAGAGGAGTCCGACGAGAAATGGTCCCATTTTGAACTGTAAATACTCTTTGTGATTTTTGAAGCGAATACATGAGTGTTCCATTTTATATCGAAAATTCAAATTCTGTTCCTACAGAGTGAACACAAAACTGGGAGACTAATAGAGAAATCTAATAAAATGTAGAATATTCAATATGGAATTTTTTGAGAATAATTCAATAAAGACTATGATCTCAATGAAAAAATCCGTTCGGGGTAAAAACTCATTCAGATCAGAACGTTGAGGTAATTGTTTTTATTGAAAACCTCACCGAGTTATTGAGGATTTACATATTGAAAGGATCAAAATAGGAAATGTTAGAAGGAAAACTTGAATTTGAAAAAAAACATACCGAAGACAAGTGATCTGACAATGTGGGTTCCATGAGCGACAAACACATCGCACAAGCCAAGAC